>JAYDZE010125365.1:0-23249 GCA_034509125.1 Monilaria moniliformis
AAATTAATTCCAAATTAAATTGATAATATATTTACCAACGGATATTATCCGTTGGTAAATTTACCAACAGATAATCCGTCGGTGAAATCGACGGTAATTTACCAACGGATAGTCCGTCAGAAATCCGTTGGTAATTGCTGACGGACAACTGTCCGTCGGCAAAGTCCGTCGGTAAACTCCGTTTTTTTTGTAGTGTTTTGTTGGTCTAAGATTATTGTCCAACTCATCATTTGTAATCCTAAGATCATAAAGCAAACACTCCATAATCCAAGTCCAGCATTCTCCATTCTTAATCTCCACCATAGCCCAAAAAATTGGAAATATTTGATTGCTTACATATATTTCAATAGCACACATTAATATTCCATCCAAATAAGTCTTCAGAAAATAGTGATCCAAACTTATCATAAGTCTACATCCCAACTTGAATCCATTTATCAACACATTATACCATATGTACTAGCTAGTAAAAAATATCTCTAGAATGTCATCATGTAATTCCTAGCAGTTAAATTAGGCCTGACTTTGAAAATATTTAAATACATTTTGACTATCCACTTTGAAGTTACAAGCTTATTTTCATATCCTAGGACAATTGTGTTCCTCCATATGATTTTATTATAAATATTGTAGCACATTGCACAACAGTAGCATATACTCTCCGAGGACAATGTGACTTGTATTTTGTCTCCAACTGAGTCTTAGAAGCTCTCTTAAACTTAATAAACTTCTCATTTTCTATAGCCCAAATCGTAAGAGCATTTCTATACTCAAATTCATCTTGGAACCTTAGGCCATGCTTAACTTCAAGATTTTTGTCATTACACTATGGGTCATACATGATCTTATTTATACAAGAAAACACGATATCAATATTTTCACCAGTTTTTTGATAAATTCACATCGCCATTAGAAAATTCATACTTGAAAAGATTTTCACATCTATCATTACCCCCATTGCCTATATGTATGTCAGTCTAAATGTTCCATGTCAGTCTAAATGAACATTTTGCCTCTCATACAAGCTACATTTTGCTCATTTTCTATGTACTCCTAATCCCCATAAGCTAAATTAATATCATCTAGGCTATCAACAAATTATTCATCATTTGATGCATAATAGTCTAAGTTTTCTTCACTAGACCCTGGCCGCACTACCTTCATTATCCCCCCATCTCTATCACTATCTCCGCCATCTTATCATTATTTGTCACTCATTTATCATTATTCATTCTCTCTTTATCAATACAATCCTTTCACACCCACATGGCCACATTTCAAAACACTCATATCAACATAATAACTGCATTATTAGGGGAACACAATTAGTAGTACAAAGTTGATTTCTTAAATACACAATTGAGTTTCTAAAAGGCACAACTGAAAATATTTTGAAATCAACATCATGGTTTGTTACTTTAATGACATAAAAATAAGTTTTTCACTTTTAAGATCACATTAAAGAATTAAAAACTTGAATAAATGTGTTGTTAGGAGAACACAATTAGTAGTCCATAGTTGAATTGAACACAGTTAACTATATTTGAATATAAACAGTATATGTGCGTGCATATGCATGTGTGGTTGATTTTTATAAATAAAAATAGTTTTTTTTTCTAAATAAATATCGGCCACACGCGCCTCATCAGTGTGTGGCCGAAACATGGCCTTCTCATTCGGCGGTGAGGCTAATTATATATTGTGTGGCTTGGACCGCATTGTAGGCTGCGCAGATGGCCCGCCACGCCTCTTCTTCAGACTCGCCTTAGGTTCGACCTTCTTCTTATACGCATTGTGAGTGCCCTTAAAACCATAAAAGATGCAACTATGATAATAACTTAATCACAAGTCTCCGGCCGATTTCTCTTTTGCCGACTTTGCATGGATGTTCAGTTTATCTTTTTTTGTTCTAAAACTTCTCATTCTCTATTTCAATTTCATATTTTATTCCACACCTGCACATAACAACATAGTGTGTTACTTATTTTTCGTGAAAGAAACAATATATAAGTTGTTGATAATTTTTTTTATATATTTTATAGATGAACCATGTGCAAAGATTCATATGTGGAAAGTTGTGTTAATAATAGAGACTGGAAATAGACAAAATGACGGTTTCACTCCTACATCATTCTACCATATTAATCACCTGTAAACATATGTATTTCTTTAGACGAACTCACTAACACACGTAAGCGTTAGGATTGAAATAAATTTATAATTAAATTATTCTCCATCTCAAATAATCAACTTACAATTGAAAAATAAATAAAGCAAATTAGAAGGTACAGGTGTAACAATATTACCGACAAAGCCAATCTCCAACTAATTATACTAATAAAAATCCTCAAAATATTGCATTACTTGATAAAAAATTAGTTACATATATCATCACATCGTGTAATATGCACGTAAATATTAAATTTGGTTTATTTGCCTTTTGAACCATAAAAATTATTACTATTATTATAGTTAATGAAGATCTATAACAAACATTTTTAAATGCGACAAAAAAATATTGAATAGTATTTTTTTTGTCCATTTAGTCAATTTGGAAACTCCAGCTGCTTTGTAATCACACCAGATCTAACATTTTATCATTGTAAAGAAGCAAATATAAAGTTATCTAAGTAGCTGACATTCCAAAATTGCCATATTTTGATGAGATCAATATATTGGAAACATAATTAAGATCTATCAGAATTTTCTACATTTCTTCATTGTAAAGATCTATTGTAAAAGTACACGACATTGGAATTTCGGACATCAACGCTGTCTCTGTTTTTCCAACGTGCCCGCCTTGCATGCTGTCAACTCCAGATCTCCCTCCACTCTCCTTCCTCTTCCTTTCTCTCTCCATCTTCTGCCTTCCTCTTAATCTTAATTATACACCAGCTTTTCCCACCACCCATTGATCTGCAGTACTGGCAGAGAGCGACGCCACCTAGATGCCCAGCGAGTCCTCCTCCGCCTCATGGGACTGCATTCTGCCAGGGCCGCCCTCCAAGCACAATGGCGGATCCGCCGACCTCTCCACCGCCGGCCTCCTCGCCTACGCTGCCGGAAGCTCCGTCGCCATCCTCGACACCCACTCGATGCAGCTTGTCTCTACCCTCCCCCTGCCCCCGCCCTCCTCCTCCGCCGCATCCGCTTTCATCACCGCCGTCAGGTGGTCCCCCCTCTCCCTGCCCCACCACCTCCTCGAGACCGACGCCTCATCCCCGCACCTCCAGCTCGCCGTCGGTGACCGCCACGGCCGCATTTGCCTGCTTGATTTCCGCTCCAAATCCCCCGCCTTCTTCTTCGACACCGCCAACCCTAATTCGCCCAAATTGGGTGTCCAGGATCTCTGCTGGATCCAGACCCGATTGGACTCTTGGTGCCTAGCCGCCATCTCCGGGCCCTCGCTGCTGTCGATTTACAACGCCACCACCGGCCGCTGCTTCTTCAAGTACGACGCCTCGCCGGAGTACTTCTCCTGCATACGCCGCGACCCCTTCGATTCTTGCCATTTCTGTGCTTTGGGGCTTAGGGGGTTCCTGCTATCGGTGAAATTGCTGGGTGACGAATCCGAGAACGACGTCATGCTGAAAGAGCTTCAGGTTCGCACAGACGCCACGGAATTGCATAGGTTGGAGAGGGATTCTGCTAATGGGAGTAGCAATGGAGCACCGGTATCTTCGCTTTTCCCCAATTATGTGGCCAAGTTTGCATTCTCACCGCACTGGAAGCATGTTATACTAGTGGGGTTTCCGAGAGAGCTGGTGTCGTTTGATTTGCAGTACGAATCGGTGTTGTTTACGGCAGGGTTGCCTAGGGGCTGTGGCAAGTTCTTGGAGGTGTTGCCGGATGTGAACATGGAAGTTTTTTACTGTGCTCATCTGGATGGGAAGCTCACTACTTGGCGGCGTAAAGAGTGAGTGTTGTATGTCAACATGACTTGCTTTGTTCTGTTGCTTGTGTTTGTCTTGAAAGATATTGCTCAATTCTAGTAGATGCGCTTTGTGAATCCATATGAACCTCGTCAATTGGTTTAACAATGTATTGAATAGTTTTTGGTGTGTTTGATCAAACACCTATGCATGATATATGTTAAAGAATAGATATAGGCGACGATTCATAACTGTGGCATTGATTCAGCCAGGGGGGTTTTATACAATATAACTATATGAGAAGTTTAGTGGTGTTCCCAGGATTTATTCAGTTGGGAAAATGTGGAAATTAAAATTGCAACGTGGATTTTTAGGATAGGAGAGTTGGACTTTTTTTGTTAGCGGTACCATTCTAGACTGCAGTGTCATTTGATGAAATAGTATATTACCTTGTGACAATTTTCCTTCTAAATGTACCTGACTATCTTCAAATTAAAAATACATTTTTTTCTTATAAGATTTTTTTGTTTCTGCTATATATTGCTCTAATAGCGTTATTTTTGCTCAGTATTATGTCAGAGAGACAAGGAGGCATATGAGTGTAAACCAGATCTTTTTATCATATAATTTCATAGTTTTGTGCTTTTTGATTGCTGATTATTAGCTGGAGTTATGATGGCATATTTATTTGCTTTCTTACCTCAGGTCCGAGCAGGTTCATATTATGTGTTCAATGGATGAATTAGTGCCCTCAATTGGCACTACTGTCCCTTCTCCCTTAGTTCTTGCAGTTGCAGTCTCACAATCAGATTACACACTCCAAGACATTATCAGGTGTTGTCCTGACACAGATCCTGTTGATTTTGAATTGGATAATCCTCTGGCTTTCATCGATGAATCTCATATAATTTCTAAGACTCATTTACTATCCGTTTCGGATGATGGAAAAGTGTGGAAATGGCTCCTGACTGCTGAAAGATCTAGGGATGCTGACAGAGATTCTGAGAATGTTAAAAAGTTCGATGAAATCTGTGAAGTTTCAATTTCTGAAGTTTCAGAAGTTTCTTTAGCTGGTAAACGTACCAGGGATATAGTGACACATCCAGATAGCATAAATTGCAGAGAGAACAGTCGACCTGGTTTCTCTGTGGTTTCCGATGAAGTGTCATTTAAGGTTGGCAGTTTAGCGAAATTTATCTTTTCCATAGCTGGAATTTTCTTTTACCGTTTTGAATATTTACTGGGTGTTGCTTTTCGCTGTTGATGCATCTGATCACCGGTCAGCACTAAGTCTTTTGAGGTTCCCTTTGTTCCCGAAAGGAGAAATATTTTGATATGTGTGCTTTGAACTTGAACTGAGAGTTAACAGTATTCTTCCTCTAATATCTTGTACAAGCTGCAAATAGCCTGGTACTGACCTGCCTATGCTTTCATTTCAATCTACAATTTTATATTTTGCCCATGATGCAGACCAACCTAGTTGGACAGCTTCATCTTCTCTCATCAGCTATTTCTATGCTAGCTGTTCCATCCCCCTCACTGACAGCTACTTTGGCACGTGAGTGATCTTCTGTTTTCCTGTAATCGTAGAGGAATTTTGTTACCCTGTTGAAAGATTATCGTATCTTCTAATTTACTGTTTCCTTCACCTTAAGCAGCAATTTGTGAATTACCTAATTGTTGATGCAATATATGAAGGTGGTGGAAACTCTCCTGCTGTAGCTGTTCCTCTAGTTGCGTTAGGAACGCAAAGTGGTACCATTGATGTGATTGACATTTCAGCCAATGCTGTTGCTGCAAGTTTTTCTGTTCATAGCAGTGTGGTCAGGGGTTTACGTTGGCTAGGAAATTCAAGACTGGTTTCATTTTCTTACACACAGGTCGCAATTATCTATTTCAAAGCATCATAATATTTATAGGAGATAGCAGTTAGAAATTGGTCATGCATATCTTTTAGGCTGTACTTTCACTTTCTTTTGTTTGATTAGTGACTACTTTGGAGATCTATCTTGCACTCATGTGCCATCATGATTTATGATTTGTGAATTTCGGATCCTTATACAATACCTATTGTTCAGGGAAGTGAGAAAACAGGAGGCTATGTCAATAGGCTTGTTGTAACCTGCCTAAGAAGTGGCCTTAACCGAACATTTCGAGTAATGCAAAAACCAGAGCGGGCGCCAATAAGAGCATTAAGGGTTTCATCTTCGGGAAGGTTTGCATATCTTTTACATAATTTTTGTTGTTTAATATTGAATTGAATTGTTATGTTCCATACAAACTATTCCACTGTTCGGCAAACTTTTATGAGATCGGTCCTTAGTGTAGCTCCAATTTCTTTCAGATATCTTTTAATCTTGTTCCGTGATGCACCTGTAGAGGTTTGGGCAATGACAAAGACTCCAATAATGGTAAGTCTTGTAAATCTTGTTCCTTATTTGCCATTTTGGGACTGTGGTTTGATGTTTGCCATTGTTCATGGTGGAGATTAATTTGAAATTCTTTCATTGATCTAGTCTACTGTATTCACCATTCCCTAGATTTTTTTATTAATTAATATAGAAATCAATTAGAGCGCCACTCTTATACCATAGGAAGTTAATTCTTTCACCACTATTCTTGAAATCATGCAGTTGAGGTCATTAGCTCTTCCATTTACTGTTCTTGAATGGACTCTTCCAACAGTTCCAAGGCCAGCTCAAAATAAACCTTCAAGGACCTCTTCATTTTTATCCCGTGGTGGCAACCCCCCAGCGGAGACTTCTTCCCCTACTAATGCATCATCAACAGATACTAGTAAGCACTATTTTGCTCGAACTGTTTATTATTGATTTAGAGCCAGTTTGCTTCTGATTTGACTCTCTAAGTTTGTTATGTTTCCTTATTATTTTTATTCATACACAATAGTTATTGAACTGCAGAAGAAGGAGCTGATGGAGCACAGGATGAATTTTCAGAAAGCTTTGCATTTGCTTTAGTGAATGGCGCACTTGGAGTATTTGAGGTCCAGGGACGAAGAATCCGAGACTTCAGGTATGCCTTTTTGGCTTTTCATTTAATTTGCTATTGCGTTTCCAATTTTTAAAGGATACTCTTAAAACCAGCAGTTTATGGATATTAAATGCAAGTTAGGTTGAATCTGTGGTCTCTTACTGTGAGATGTTTTGGAAGTAGTATGTGGGTTTTTTGATTCGAGAATTTTGTTGACATGGTGGGGAATTTATTATGGATTAGGATAGATCAGTAGTTCTGAAAAGTAAAGTTGGCAACTTATGTGCCCTTTTAGTCTGTATCAAGGGTCAGGAGGGACCTCTAAGGCTCCAACTGTACAAGGTATACACAATGTCGACATTGTGATATTGATCTTTGTTGATAATTGGAATCACATCCTATGATGTGAATTCTTAATATCAATAGTTTTTGTTTAGTCAGAAAGAAATAGTTGATGATGTCAATTCTTGATGTACCAATAAACAATATCAATGGGGATCAAGAGGATCATCATTATCCCGTTTGCAAGATTTTTATGTTTTCAAAGTGAATGTCTATTTTACTTCTCATTGTATCTTAATTACCACTTAGCAAGCTAATGTTTCATTATACATTAAAAAGTTTGTCATGTATTAATTAGAATGACTTTCCATACTTATTATTACCATTGTGATATTGCTCTAACTTATTGACTAATTTTGATTTGTAATTCTATCAGACCAAAGTGGCCTACGTCTTCATTTGTTACCTCCGACGGATTAATTACATCTATGGCTTATCGCTTGCCTCACGTAGTACGTACTTTAGTTGGTGAAGTAATCTTATACATGATTAAGTTTCCTTGTTGACCTGCATCGGAAGATTCATAAGAAGCTGTATATTTCAGGTCACAGGGGACAGGTCAGGCAACATACGTTGGTGGGATGTCACTACAGGGCAGTCATCCTCCTTCAATACCCATAGGGATGGTATCAGGAGAATTAAGTTCTCGCCAGTTGTTCCTGGAGACCGTAGCCGTGGGCGCATTGCTGTTCTATTTTATGACAACACATTTTCTGTGTTTGATCTTGTAAGATCTCATCACTAGTTGGATCTTTTGTGAGTGTTTGGTCTTTGTCACTTGCAATGCCCTCACGTATCTTAAGATACACGGATACAATACGGAGTAACTGATTTACTCCTTCAGGTGTTAATAGAGATGTTGTGCTATCTGTACTACCTGTTCTATTCTATTCCTTCCTCAATCAACCTTTTGAAGAGCTGCAGTAGTGAACCTCATCTCCTTGTGTGGGAGTTTTTCTCCATAATGATATGATTGTGAAGCATTAGTAACTATGTTGTTTGGTTTACAATACCAGGATGTCTAGCCAGTACTGTCAAAGCCTTTCAAATACCATCTTGATGCACTATGAACATACCCCTAAAGTTTATATTTCTCATTAAGTGCTTGTTTTTTTCCCTTCCCCCTCCCATTCTCATGTGGTAACTGGCTAAACCTCTGGGGTAGTATCCCTATTTCTAACCTTTGGATTGATCTACAAGTTTCCGAATGATTCTGCAGTTCACTAGCGTGTTCTATTTGCAGGATTCACCTGATCCGTTGGCTAATTCCCTTTTACAACCACAATTTCCTGGAACTCTAGTACTTGAACTTGATTGGCTGCCTCTGCGGACAGATAAGGATGATCCACTGGTACTCTGTATTGCTGGTGCTGATAGTAGTTTCCGCCTTGTTGAACTTAATGTGTATGTCTACTAATTCTACCGGCTCTCTGAATCTTCCTTTTTCCACTTCAACTACATGCATATGTGTGCGTGCATGTTGAGTATAAGTTGCTAGAAGACGACATGATTATGATCTCCACAGACATTGTTATGCCCACGTCTGATAAATACTTACGTCCAAATGGTTCTGCTTACTGGCTTTTTGTGGAATCCACTTTCTTAATTTGACACTATCAATTCTAAACTATTACTCTTAGGGGGCATTTACTTTAGGTGATAAGTTAGATTGACAATACACATTATTGAGTATTTGAAAATCAAACAAGCTAAAATGGTTCGATCCATCAAAGTATGGGGTGGCTTAGCCTATATCATTTGTATCTATCTAAGCTATCACCCAAAGTAAACACTCCCTTACAGATATACAAAACTTACATTTTATGCTCATCCCATCCTAAGCTCTGACCTTGATTGGAGTCTTTATTCTGTGAAGGAGGCAGTATTAATTTGAAATGAGTTGAATACCGTGGGTCTGCAAGTCAATATTCTACTAATTTTATGAGTCTTAATGTTTACTGGTTTTCATTGATGAGAAATATGATTTTTTCTGAGAAGGCTTAAAAGTTAGTCTAAAAGATAGAAAACAGAGAGCCTCATATGATTAGTTATGAATTAACCATGAAGAAAGAGAACAGCAAAAAAGGAAGGTCGGTTGAGGTTGTGACGTGTATAAAATATATATGTACATGTAGAAAGCATCAGAATTGCTTCTGCCTGTTATAAATTTGTTCCAGGAATCTTACTTCTGACATAGGAGCATGAATGAAGCAAAATGCATATGATACTACAGCTGTGTACAGTAACTAGCAACTGTCATAGTAGCTTCATGTTATCATGCACGTGACCGGTTTTATTTGATTTCATTGCAAAATGAAGTTTCTGTACATCTCATATCAGTTGTGAAAATAAATACAGAAATCATTTGGCTTCTCTAACAGAAATTTTCATGTTTTATTTAGTGACTTGAAATTAAATCTTCATGATTTAAGGGTTGGAAATGGTTTCTAGTTTTTAGTCTAAGAGTGGTTTGTAGAATAACCCCTCCACACTCATATATATATATATATATATATATGAGTGTACCAAAAGCATTTTGAGAAACAGAACTTAGATACAGCCTGGTATAGATGATGATGCCAGATTCCTGTGCATGCAGAAGTGACCAGAAAACTGGGGTGATGAGTCCCAGAGCTCAGCCGATTAAAGAGAGATTTCGACCAGTACCTCTGCCTTCTCCAGTATTGCTTCCCACACCACATGCCCTGGTATATTCTGAAACTCGAATTTCTGAAAACTACAGAAGATTTAAATTGATGTATTTATATGTGTATTTTTTTGTCCTATGGAGTACATTACAAGAAACCATTGATCTTTGATTATATTATAAGAATATTTGTATATAGCTATCTGCCCACTGAGCTTATTTTAGAGCTTTATTTCCTGTAGGCATTACGGATGATCTTACAACTGGGTGTGAAACCTTCATGGTTCGATGCATTCAGCTCAGTCATCAGTGAGGAATATTCACATGTTAATGGGACTCCATTAGCTGGAGATCTTCGTGGTTATATGATTGATACACCACGTGTTGGAGACTCCGCTGTTCCTGAGATGCTGCTTAAAGTATTAGAGCCTTACCATAGAGAAGGTTTGCTTTTGTCCTAATTACAACTATTAAAAGATACTTCTCTTAAACATTTAATGACTTGTTCTTCCTTGAATCATCCTTAAGCCTGCCTCCTTGATGATGAGAGAGTGAGACTATATTCCAAAATTGTTAGAAGAGGCCCCACGCTGAGATTGGCATTTGCAGCTGCCGTCTTTGGTGAATCCATGGAAGCACTTTTCTGGCTACAGTTACCACGTGCTCTTAACCACCTGATGAATAAATTAGCTAACAAATCACCTCAACAAGGCCCACACACAGCTCAAACTCGTGATATCGACGCATCTGTGTTGAGCAGGATATCTTCAAAAAGGAAACCATTGCCCCAATCTAAGAATATTTTGGTTAGTAAGTTTAGGTCATAAATGCATTTCAATGTTATTGGCTCTATTAAATTGAAATTAACTGGGATGTATCTTGGGTTGTGAGGGGTGAGAATGATGTTCCAATCTATGAATGATCTTTTGTAGTTGAGAATTTTAATCACGATATTTTGTCTCACAGGTTAATGGTCAACTGAAATTGATGGCTTTTGACCAACAAGAATTGTGGGAACGTGCTAATGAACGTCTCACTTGGCATGAAAGACTCGAAGGCGAAGAGGCCATTCAGAACCGTGTGCATGAGTAAGTCTCTCCTGTAGAACAGTTGATGATCAGAATGTGCAAAATGAACAACATATCAGTGGGATTGTGGCATTGCTGGGAGGATGTACGTGAATGCATGTAGATAGTCGTATGTTGACTGGATGTAGAAGTTTCAGCTTCAACTCTGGAGCTCTTTTATGTGACAATAGTGGACTATGAGTAGCTGTAACTAAGCTTATCTATTTGTAAATAGTCTCGTTCAAGGGTAGAAGTAGGGCGCTAGCAATTGAAAATTTGATCCTTATCTATCTTTGACTGAAAGTCTCATATTTCTCCAGAGACCTACTTGTTTCTTGCATGGTCTCGCTGCTCACTAATAAATAGGAAAGCTTCATGTTGGATGAAAACTGTATCCATCTTGTCAAACTTTGGGCAAGTGGCTAAGATCTTAAGAGGCAGTTTTGACAGGCTCCATATAACCTTGTGGATATTGCTAACTACAATTTCATAAAACTTTGATGCGAACAAAGTAGTGCTTATGCCTTACTATTCTAAATCTCTATGGCCAGACTTGTGTCAGTTGGAAACTTGGAAGCTGCTGTTAGTTTGCTGCTCTCAACTTCTCCAGAGAGCTCGTACTTCTATGTGAATGCTCTGCGAGCTGTTGCTCTTTCCTCTGCTGTCTCCACGTCTCTACTTGAGCTGGCTGTCAAGGTACTTGTTTTTCCCAAACGATCACTTAAACCTAGCATAAATTATCTAATCAACTTAGTTGTCTGTAGGTAGTTGCAGCCAATATGGTCAGAAATGATAGGTCAATGTCTGGCACGCATTTGCTTTGCGCAGTTGGAAGGTATCAGGAAGCTTGTTCTCAGGTAGAGTTTATCATGCACGCCTTTATTTATATCCAATGCTGCAAATCTATATGTGAACTATGTCCATTTAAAATACAATAAGAAAGGGCAATTGTTTTAGTAATGAATGCTTATTTTTAGTTTCAACTCATTTTGCAGTTGCAGGATGCTGGATACTGGACCGATGCAGCAACACTAGCTGCAACTCATTTAAAAGGATCTGATTATGCAAGGTTTTGTTCTATCTAAATTTGAAAATTTCCGAGTCGGTTTGTAATTTGAGTGATGTATCCTGGTTTGCTGAGTGCTAAAAACTGCTTAGGACCCTAATCTTACTTGAATGGCCCTCAGGGTGTTGCAACGATGGGCTGACCAAGTTCTTAACGTGGAACATAATATCTGGAGGTACCTACTAGTCTTTAAAATGCCCTACCGGAGTAGTTATTATGGTGTTCAATCCAAACCATGTGTCTGTGCAGGGCATTGATCCTGTACGTAGCAGCAGGCGCTCTGCAAGAGGCACTGGCAGCGCTACGCCAGGCACAGCTGCCGGACACTGCAGCCATGTTCATACTTGTTTGCCGTGAAATCCACGCGGAATTCCTCGCCCAATTGGATTCTGAGGAAGATGAAACTTCCAAGGAGAAGGTGTTGAATTTGCCTGGGCTGGACCCCTCAAATGAAGAAGTGATTGCAGTTGGTGAATATTTCGGACAGTATCAAAGGAAATTAGTACATCTATGCATGGATTCTCAGCCTTACGCCGACTAGGTATTCCCGACAGCTGATTAAGGTTTCGAAACTTGTTTATATAGCAATATTTGTCAACCTGTTTATTGCTATCGCCATCATGGAGCAAATATTTTGAGTCTAAACAGAAAAGAAAGTCTTTTATAGTTTTAGCGACTCTTAAGAAAGGCGTTGCTGCTTGTAGTTGTAATATATTATACTACCTCCCAATATCAATGGGAATAGCACTGTGTGTGTGTGTGTGTGTGTTGTATACAGTATGTATATGCACGAGGCTGGGGAATCAAGTTTTGTAAGAGTCCAATAACATATAATTTAATTTATATCATACATAATTCTTTTTATTTGAACTTGTCTATATTCTAATATTAAATCTCTCACTTTCCTCTTATACGTTATGCTGCTGCAAATCTCTCATATTTGCTGTTTATTATCTTTTGTTTTTTCTTGCAAATGAGGAAGTTGTGTTCGTGTAATTGTGCCTATATTTTTTTTCATTGGTTAAATTACATTTTAATAATGTTGTATCTGGTGATGCTTAAAATTTTATAATGAGGACGCGTTAGGCTATTCTTACCTTTTTTTCAAAAAAATAAAAAATAAAATCTCTTTGATGCTAATAAACTGAAGTTATTACTTAAATTTAATGTTAAAGATGAGTACTTAATTTAGCATGTTGTTATTTGTAATTATGAATAATAGTCAATATATTTCCTGAGTAAAAATAATCCGAATGAAATGGCTAAAGTTTTACATATTGATATGTATATAGGAAAAGAAAGTTAGTTGGGACCAAACTGCACATGCAATGAAATTGAAACAATTGAATAATATTGTAATACAAGGATTGCCTCTCACCATCTCCAATCTGCATTTCAATTGCTTTATTGACGTTGATTTCTTTCGCATTATTGGATTTTGTGACGTGTAGCGCCTTAATGATTTATAGCAACTGACAAAATTATTGCTCGTGTAGTTTGATGCTGCTCTTGAGATGAAGTATGAACCTCCAGTTTTGGTAAGGTATGGTCATACACGTGTATTCAAATACAAACTATATCTTAATGCAGGACTGCATATTTGACTGTATCCTGATAATTTATGACCCTGGGTTCTTAATGCAGGACTGCATATTTGACTGTATCCTGATAATTTATGACCCTGGGTTCTTTTGTGGTCCTCATGGACTTCAATCCATTGAGTTTTTCTACTCAACCCTGTGCACAGATGTTCACCTTGATTGTGAAGCCAGAATAGCAAAGTTTCTTGCAAGAAGTGAGATATTGTGGTGGCGTAACCTTTTGTCATCGCTGATTGTAACTAAAAGTGTTGCATATAAGCATATGGTAATGATGTGCAGAGTTGCCTCCTTAAGTTTAGCACATACTTCTCTGGTTCGTGCCTTTCCTTCTAGTTTAGTTTCTAGCCTGCAATTGAAGGAAATCCTGATCCCATTACAACAACTTGTTTTTAAGTTGTTCTTGGTGAGCTCAAGTAATAATTATATAAATTGTACTTCCATAAAAACTTTAAGGGTGAATCATCAAGTTACAATTTCAACTTTTCCAAAAATTACAAGGCAATGATCGCAAATAGAAATCACCACAGTTTAGTCTTCCTTATAAAAAACAAACACATATAAAGATCTCTCCAGAATAGAACGAGGCTTACTAACTAAAAATAGCATCTCTATCATTTATTGGAAAATATAATAAACCCAAAGAATACTTCAACCATGATAACATATTTTTATTGAAACACAACTATTTCCCTTTTCCAACAACCAAATACGTAGCATTTGCTACGATGAACATGCCAAAATGGAATCAACCTTATTTCCATCCCACAAAAAGTGTGATTAAAATAACAAAGTTACCAACAAACAGCGATATCGATACTTCAGTAGTAAGCCCCCTGCTGCTGCCCCAACCCAATATGCTGCGGCATTCCATGAGGCATAGCAGCATTGTAACACCCAGAGATAAACTGCCCTTGCATCCCCTTGCTTGTGTAGCGCTGCCACAGCTGCTGCTCCTGCGCTAGCAGCTCCTGTTTCCTCTCCAAGTCCGCCATCTGCACATAAGATGGCGGAGGCACCAAGAGGGACGCGGCAAACGGGTCCTGCTGGGCCTCATCAGGGGCGGGGGGCAACGCCAGCACCTCTGTCGCCCCTCCACTCATCAGCCCGGGCAATGCGACACTGCTCGCGCTCCCACCACTCATCCGGGAGGCCTCAACGTGCTGCTTCACCGCCCCTTGATCATACATCCCGTTGAGCAGCAAGGGGTCCAACCCTCCTCCCATCTCAGATTGCTGCAGTGACAAATTGCTTGCTGATTCCACCAGAACCACCTCCCAATCAGCCTTCCCTCTCTCAGCTGCAGGGCTCTCCCATGCTGAAGCCGAACTCACTTTACCCTCTCCATTTTCTGGGAATTCAACCCACTCAGAAAATAGAGACAATGCCAACTTATTGCTTTCTTGATCAACTGATACACCATCATCAAGATTCACTAGATCTTGCCCCATCCGTGGCTCGTGCAGGGGATTCTCTGGTGGGGGGAGTGCATTGATGTCACTCACACTTCCCTCTTCTCTCTCATCTTTGATGTGTGAGAAGCTTTCCTCCTTCTTGGGGCTTTCCGGCCTATTCCCCTTCTCCCTCAGCAGCCCCTCGAGTGACCCCAGAAGCTGATCACTGATCTTCTCCACTTGCGGAAACTCAGAAGCCCTCACTATCCCCACATCCCTAACCCAATCATAGAAGCCATTGAGGTCTACAATCATCTTTGCAGCATTCACATAAGCATCAAAGGCCGTGACAGTGTAAGCATACTCCAAATCCGAGAAACACTCAAGCAGATACTTCAACACATCACATATGTCATCATAAAGCCCAAAACTATCCATCACCAGCAAGTGCAGGGCCACGAGCACCATCCTCGTGCTCCTTGCAGCCCCTGTTGGCCTAGATGCCAAGAAACGGCCAAGGAGGCGAAGCAGCTGGTTCAGCCTCTCCAACACCCCCTCCGGTGACAAATCCTTGAGCCACAACACCTCGTCCTTCACCCTCCGCGAACCACTCAAGTCATCACACGACTTAGCCCTCCTAAAACCATCTTCATCTCTCCCACGTCCCTCACCAACACCAACACCGACACCAAAACCAACACCAACACTCAGATTCTTCCTCCCATGCGCCACTGTCTCGAGCTTCCGATCCAGATACAATGCGTAGGCCCTCACAAACGACGACTGATCCCACGAGCTAGAGTGTGCATCATCGCGAAAACCTGCCATGTTAAGCACCCTTGCCCCCCTCCTGCTGGCAAACAGCATCTCCTGTCTGAAAACAGGCCCCCCTTCATTCAACAGCTTGTGCACAAGCACCAAAACCTTCAATGCCACTATCCAGTCACTGGTTTTGGTCAGCCTCTTCGAAACTGCAAACACACAAGCGTTCACGTTTATTCTTGAAGAAGACATCAAATGGAGTATCTCCTTTGCGTACTTTTCGTCTGCAGCCTCGTTGTCGTGAGTCGTCGCCTTCACCACCAAAATTTCGAGATCCGGTGCAACGTTACCGGTCACCTTTGCCAGGCTTATGCTCGTCTGATCCTTCACCGCCCCTATCGCCTTCCTGATCGTGCTCGACGCCATCACTGCCGATAGCAAAACCAATTCTCTCTCTCTCTCTCTCCCTCTCCCTCTCCCTCTCTTGAAAATCGATTCACAGATGATCGGCTTTGCCTATTCATAACACAATGCAATGAATACCAAAATCAATTTGCAGAAACATAATTTATTTAAAATGGAGTTTGGCTTTGTTCAGGTATCAACTTTTCTTCGGTTTCACACACATAGACACTCTGCGCGAATATAATTTCAACAGTTATTTAAAATAAAACGATGAAACTGCGTCCAATTTCAGATTGGAAAATAGAGAATTCGTTACGCTTAATCTAAAAAGTCGATCTGTTGATAGAGAAGGTAAATATACAGCATATGTACGTGTGTGTTTATACAGAGAGAGAGAGAGAGAGGGAGAATACAGAGTAGGAGTGCAGAGAAGACTTACGGCGACAGAGAATTATGTTTATGGAAACGCGGCGATCACATGTGAAATGAATGATCTGCCGACTGAGAGCGGGGCCGGAGTGCCGGTAAAAACATTCTCCAAGACGATATATAAATGTAGGTATATTCGGATAGAGAGAAATATAAATATAAATTGGACAGAAAAGGAGAGTGATAGGAATATAGTTAACAGGGAGAGAAGGCAGAAGGCTATATAGTGAGAGAAAGGGGGAGATGAAACGCGTGGAGAGAGAGAGAGAGAGAGGCAGCGGGAGGTACGTAAGGGACAAACTGTAATGGCGGAAATGTATTAAACCTCTTGACGGGGTTTATATCATCCATTTTTCACCACATGCATAATTAGTTAATTACCCTTTTATAAGAATATACATCTCATCAATACCATAATTCATAAATATTTGTAATCCTTTTATATTATTTTATTTTTATTTTAATAGCAACTATACCACTTACTGCTATTTCATACTCCAACACAACTGAATCCATCCTTGCACAAAACTCAAACTGCATCATTTATAAATTATATTTCCTCCAAGCCTATTATTTTAGGTTGGGCACGAATTATAATAAATGTTTGGTAAATGCTTGTATTGTTTATGACTATGTTTTCTAATTTTGTGATGCAATGCAACAAGTATGGTCTATTAATGGTAGTATCTCCTCCATAAACTATAAAAAATAGATATATAAATGTATATAATGTTTTTTTTTCTTTTCTTTTTGAGTTGAGTAAATGATGTGGCAAGTTTGGGTCTATAATTCTTGTTGCTGTTTCGAAACCAAGAGGAGCTTCCATGATTTGTATTGCAGCTGTTGAGATTTATATTGATTCTCTGTTAGCGGCGGAGGGTGGGTGATGATATATCATCTATCTATCATATGTATAGATCAGCCAATAGAGTGTTGGATTCATATTTTTCCTAAATGGCTCAAAGTTATCGTCTCTTTCCACAACTTTTCAGAATAAAAAAAAAATATATTGAGAATATCAAATTTGATATAAATTAAAAGAGGACGGTGTATTACTACAATGTTTTAGTATTCATATTTAATTTTCGAAATTGGTAGAATATTGTGATTTGTCTGATATTTAATCCTAGCAGAAATAATAAAAATGCTAAAAACACAAGACAACGCCAGAGGTTATCTACAAAATAAAGAGCAGGCAATCAGATTTTTACGCAAAATTGAGTTTGTATCAATCAAACAAAATAAAGAAATTTCTTGGTAAAATAATAAATTCCTCACTTACCATTCCTTCATTTTTTTATTTTTATTTTTATTTTTTTGGCTTCAAATTTTCTAAACGTCTTATCTCAAATGGGTTGTCTCGTTTTCCTGAGATTTATTTATTATTTTCTGAGAAAATAAAATGTAAATTATGAGCAAAGTGGAAAATAGCCAGAGTTGAAGGGATTTAGGTCACATTTTTTAGATCCATACAATTTGCCTTTTATCAAACTTGGGTTAAGAAAAAGATACACCTTTCCTCAAATTTGATTATACTCCAATTTTAAAACAAACAACAAAATACAACATAAACAAACTAATTTCTCTTTCAAAAACTGTCAGCAAGATACCAAAATCAATTCAAAAGGAAGATTTCAAATGAAATTTCCAACCCAGAATTTCCAACTTTTAGACTGTTCAATGTTTTCAAATAAATACAATACTTAATATCTACTCTGATCAAAACTTAATAAAGGTCATACCTGAAATCGCTAAAAGAATTAAAACAAGTCTAAAGCAAAAACTTGTGCATTTCTGCAATAAACCAAATCTATTCATCAAAGCTCTTCCTACTTCTCCAGAAACATGATTATGATCAAATATACACGACTTATTCAATTCTTGGAATGCAAGATTCACCATCCCAAACATGATTTGTCTTCTCCATAAATATGTAAAATTTGATAAACATCACAAACAATGCCACCAAATCTACTTGTATGATAACAAAAACATATAAATGTATGCCACCTACAAAGCATTCTGGCAAGTATATATATGATATATATAACTCAGAACATCCGGAGATGAATGATGACAAACACAATAGCAAAACAAATGCTAGGCTTAGGCAAGCTAACCTTTCAAACAATCTGCCACTGGCACAATCATCCAGGCGAACGAGCACAGCCACCGGGCAGGAGAAAGCTGAACTTGTCTGCATTCTGAATCACGTAGGCAGGAACGTGAACAGCAGAGGCGGATCGAGGTAGTGATCCTAACCTCTTGATCAAGTTCTTGAAAGTGTACTCCTCGGGCAGCATGTCAAACAGATCATCGCCATTGCAGATGATCTGCTGAATCCTCGAATGCTCCAAGAAGTCCTTGCGCCTCACCCTCTCCGCATGGCTGTATGCTTGCATTTTGAACACGAATTCGCTTATGTATCGGAAGCAGAAGCTGCAGTGCCAGCCGGAGTCAGCAAGGAGGACATCAGTTTGGCGCGAGTGTCTGTACTGCGTCCACTGGCTGAAAACATGCGCGCTTGGATGCCAATTCGTGTAGTCATCTTGGAACTCGAATGAGTATAGATAGTTCTTCATCTCTAGATGAAGCACAGGAGGTATCCCCTCGCACCACTGCAGCAGTTTGACAGTGTGAGGAGTTGGTATCTCATCAGTATCCCCCACAATCAGAAGGTCACCAACAGCAATACCAGCGAGGCGAAGCAAATGGTTCATAGCTAGGCGCTGCTCTGCTTCCACTTTAAATGGTTCGTGAGAGCGGTGTGTGGCAAGGCGTCCGGGAAACACACCGTGGGCAATCTTGCCCTCAGCAAAGGTGAATCTTTTGCGATTCTCAGCGAAGAAGAGAGGCTTTGGGATACCTGTGAAGGTAGTGTTGGATTCCAAGATGACAAATTTAGTGACATAAGGGTAGAGCTCTTTCCACCTTATTTCTAGCAAGTCCAATTCATTGCTGAATATGATTGCATCAAAGACACGGCGTGGCTTGGATCGCAAGGACCAACCGTGCAGATGGCATAGATGGTTCATGGAAACGTTTTCTGCATAATAATGAGGTAAGTAGTGCTCAAATGGAAGTGGAGGAGTATCCCAAAGAGGGCGGATCAAGTAGGAGATCTTCTCAGCGTGTACTATGATTGCAACAACAGAAACAGAACTGAGTATTAACAGTAACATGCGGCGGAAATTTCTAGAAGCCCGCCTAGAGGTGAGGCGTGAGCTCGACGCCATCCTATGATCTGTATGGTTAAACAGGTAGGTGAGGCAAAAGCAATCAACAAATGGAAAGCATTTCTCTATCTTAAAATGAGGTCAGAGCATAACAGATAAATCATGAATTTCAAGAACTTCACCATTCTTATACAACATCTATATAAATTAGAGGTGCAAGATGAACTGCAGATATTTTATTGTTGAATTGCACACATACATGTATTGATTGATCCAAAACATATTAGACATTTTCCATGCTCGGAGAGAAAAGGCAGATTCAGTTTAGTATCAAACACTTTTTCATGTTCATTTTAAAATGAATATGCCTAGAGGAGGTCGATTTACAATTGAAATGAAGCTAAGCAGCAAGCCTAATCAATATCCCAAAAGGAAATGGGGATTGTTTGGTTAAATCGTTGAAGCTAGATTCAGGAATGAGTTAAGGTCATCAAAACATTGATTCCTTGCAAGAACCACATATCAAAAAAGAAAAAAAGAAAAGAAGAAATATAAACCAATAAAGACTAAAATATACTCAAATGAAGGGCCCCCTGTACTCATTGTTGGCTTATGTTGTGTGGATTATACCTATTTCGACCTTTAAACGCATGAAAACAATATCATATATGAAACTGGAACTAACAAGAAGCAAAAAACTTGGCATGACAATACTGCTTAAGATCACTAAGCTCAGTTATAAACTAAAGGGTTAGTTACAGAACTCTCCACTTTGAACCTGCATTCCATTATTAAGAATCATCATCATCATCATCATCTATAACCTCATGAACCAACACAAAGTTGATGGGAATATCAGAACACTCCCCCTCTAATCCCTTTTCACTGCACTTATACCAAACCATCTTTGTTTTCTTTATACATTCAACAATAAGTTTAATGCTTCCTTCTCTCACTAAACTAGGTAATTCCTAAATGTTGACATGCAGCTAAAGAAAGGTACACACTCCATATTATTTCAGAAAAAATCAGAATCGCATTAGAACAGCAGAGATAGCCTTGAAGAAGCGGATATCAAGTTAAAAATAGGATCTTTCTCAATGCACGCAAAAGGAAACCCTAAATATTACCATTCCATCACAACCCAACCGTAATCTCGTACTCATACCAATGCATGAACCTAAAAGTCGGAACTGGATTTTGTAGCGAACCAAACAGCAAAAACGACAATGCTGATTTCCAATACAGCTTAATAATTTGTGGAAATTGTTCCACTTCACCAGTTCAGTTTTCAGAGCTCCTCCCACCCAAAAATAGAAAAGAAAAGGAACAATAGAATATGCATAACACACCACAGAAACAAGCTTAGGCATAATCCGTAAGCTTAAAAAGAGGGGAAGGAGTACCTGTCATTTCGAAGACGTATACGAGTACGTAGACGAATGAAGCTGATATGTGTACCTGCGTGATTTTGTAGAGAGAGAAGACATGCTCCGATGAGCGACAAGGTCGGAAATGGTGATCGATTTTTCTCTTTTAAAAATGCAACATTGTGTAATTTATACGCTAATTTCGCTATTAATTGCTATTACTCAATTTATTTAATTTATTTCTCGATTTACATATTGGGTATTATCAAAAATATCAAAATGTCACTTATGGCAACAATTTATTTTGTATAATTTTTTTTATATTTTAGTTTATATGGCTTTCCCATTTATATAGGCCTTCACCTATATTCTTTGGGAAATCTTCATTGGTCTTCACCTAAAAATTGAAAATGGAATTCAAACGTGGAATAAACATTATTAGTCCTTCATGCGTGAATAGTTACATGTCTCACTATTATATAATCTGAATTTATTTTATCTAATTTTTATTCTATTTGAATTTCAAATTCTTAATCAAATATATGTATATGGATGCAACTAAATCCGGAATTCTGGAATGTACAATTTAATTTCTTAATATTAATTGAGAATATTATACAATTGGCCATAAATAGCATATTATTATATTTGAATTTGAATGTATGTAGTATGTTTGTTGTACTAAATATTAGAAACATTAAAAATATAAATATGTTAATTTACTAACGAAATGCATGGAAGGATTTTTTTGTGTTCAATGGGCGAATATAGATATAGAGTTAAAGGTTTAAACCACTCGTCTTACGCGGCAAAAGAAAAATATATCCTATTAAATAATAATCATTTTTAGTGTAAATCAAACACACCCTTAATAAAAATTGTTTTAAAATGATTCATAAAGAAAAAAGAGAAAAGTTAATTCCTATATTTTCTCTCTCCTACTCTATCTTCTTCTCCGCTCAGAAAAATATTTGTAGCTATAACCATCGGCGACAGTGGCGTATCTAGGATTTTTAATTTGGGGGTACGAGTTGTACGATAAATAATTACATAAAACGTAAAAAATTAACATAAATGATAAAACTAGTACATTTTGAAACATTGTTAAAGTTATACATTTCAAAATACAAAACAAAATTACATAACATCTAGTTTATTTTTTGACGAGTTTTCAGTTCTTGAAATTGATTGATAAGAAAACTAGTAAGAAAATTAGGGTATAGAATTAAGAATTTTAGGTTTAGATATAATAGATGGGGGTACATTACTAAATTAATAATATTTTTTATATAATTATAATAATAATATAATACTTTTTTTTTTTGGGGTACAACTGTACCCCCTTGTTCCTAGGTGTATACGCCCCTGATCGGCGATCTTCTTCTTCATTCTCTGAAAAAATTGCAGCTACCACCCCCATCGTCACTTGCGCCAACGCCACCCCCTGTGTGCGGTCACCGCACCGCAAATCTCCTTCCTGCCGGATCCGCCCCGCCTCCTTTTCTCTACACCCTAGGCGCGAATATGAGTTACAAGAGTACACAATTTACAAGAATTTCATGAAATTATAAATTCTTGTGGTAATGTGATTTACACATTTACAAGAATTTTTAATTTCACAAAATTATTGTAAAAGCATGCAAATATTATTTTTTGTGTGTGCTCGAATATTGTGCGTAAAGATGAATACTTTTCTTGTATCCTACAATTGTGAAGATGGATATTTTTCTTGTAGTAAATGAACGAAAATTTTGAAATCTTAACTTAATGAAGCTACTAAAACGTTACATTTCATCTATAGTTTAGTATATGTAATATATCCACCAATTAAAATATTAAAAAATAGATGAATACATTTTCTAATTGTCTCGTTCGGTTTACATTTATCGAAAATGAAATAAACCGTTGCTCGTCGATGTACATTTCCGCTGCTCTCCGCCATTGGAAATTTGCCGGAAAGATGAAGAAGAGAGATTGGAAAGAAGATGGTACCAGGTAGAGAGAGTGTTGATGGTATGAACCCCTTCACTCTAGGTTTTGTTTTGATATATTAATTATTTATTATTATTATTATTATTATTATTATTATTATTATTATTATTATTATTATTATTATTATTATTATTATTA
>JAYDZE010125476.1:0-41767 GCA_034509125.1 Monilaria moniliformis
TAACATAATATGATATGTTACCATAATTATCGGATGCCATAATTGCTTGCAAACGGATTTAATGCAGCCACTAAAACATTCCTAAAATATCGGTGGTTATAACTACCGTCCTAATTTCCCTCGCAAACGAAAGTACCCCTAAATGCTATACTCACTTCTGTATAATGCTGTAACGTATCACAAAATCCGGACCATACATTGGTGTAATCCAATGGTCGAGATTTGGTTTTAGTTAAACCATATAGCACTGTTCTTAGTCTAATACAACCATATATATATATATATATATATTTGTATCAAAATATTACTTCCGGGTGCTTGGCCAAGTGCGTTGGCTTCCAGCTAGGGGGCGGAGGTTCGTAAGCTAAGGCCTAAGGGCATCCACAATGCACCTTTTGTAGCGCATCCCTCCGGACAGGACGCTTGAGGAACTGTAGAGGGTGCCCCTATGGGACGAGCTTCCTTACTTACGGGAAAAAGAAAGGATTGTCTCGTCACACTTTTTTTTTTGAATACGTTATGTATATATAATTCTCGATTATTTAACTCATCAAATTGGTGCTTGGTGTAGTGGTAAAGGGTGATTAATAGAAGTAATAAGTGTTGGGTTTCATCAATTTGTTTTTTAGAGCTTTTTTCTTTATTTTTTATTTCTTTTGTTTATTTTCTTTTGATTTTCTTTTCTTTTTCTTTTTCTTTTTCTTTTTTTGGCATTTTCTTTGTCTTTTTATGGTTTTTTCTTTTATTTCTTTTTTTTTTTGTTTTCTTTTTTAATTTTCGCTTATTTATTTATTTTTTTGGTTTCTTGCGTTTATTTTCATTGATTTTCATTTTTTGCATTTTCTCTATTTTTTTCTTCTTTTTTAAATGGTATATTTAAATTTTTATAGATATATAATTTTAAATTGTACGCAACTTGATGATTTTAATTATGTAATTTTTGATTTGTAATTATATAATTTTTAGAATTTTAATTATGTTATTTTTAATGAAATTTATATTTTAAATTAAATAAAAAATTAATTTAATTAAAAGATATAAGAAATGAGTAAAAAATTAAAAGATGGGACCAAAAGGAGGGATGGTGAAGTGATAGGGATGTAAATGATGTCCTTCGGTGAATGAATGCGGTAAAAAATATTGTGGGGCATATAAATAATTGATGAATAGTGCAAGAGAATGGACGGCCAAGAGACAACGTCGAGGATGACCTAACATCAACACCTTTTTTTTCTTTCCAAATTAGTGATGAGTACAAATAATTTTTTCCTTCTTTTAATTAATTAGATTTTGTATATAAATAAATTTGTTGATATATGTTTACGAAGACTTTGCGCCCAATGAATGGTTAAGGCCTTGGTTTACAAAACCAAGTATCTTGTGTACAATTTTCAATAGAGCCCATTTTCATGATTTAAAATTTTCACAATATATAAATTCATTTTTGTAAAAAAATTCATAAAATCAAATTAGACTTTTATTTATATTAAATAAGACTTTTCTTAAAAATAAATAAGATTTTTTTATTTAAATTAAATAAGACTTTGTTTATTGTCTTATTTTTTATTAAAAAATTTATTTACTTTTATAAAAAGTCTTATTTATTTTTCTAAAATTTTCATTTACGCTTAAGTAAAATCTGATTGACAAATAAAATTTCTGAAATGGTTATTTCAAGAAAACTCGTATTTTCTCTATAAAAAAGTATTATTTCATTTTATGAAAAATTAATATTTGAAATTAATCAAAGTATCATGTATGAGTAAAAAAAATTATTTATGTTCAACTAAAATTTCACTTATGAAGCGTGTAGGTTTCATATGTTCTAAAGAAAAGCTTTATCGATTTTATTAAAAAAATATTTACATTGAAGCAAAGCGTCATTTACGAATAAAAAAATCTTTAAGTCTTATTTTCTATCAAAAGACGTATTTGTATTTTATTTTATACAAAGTCTTATTTATGCTAACTAAAATTTCATTTATGAATTGTAAAAGTATTATTTTTTATAAAGTAAATTTTTATTTGATTTTATGAAAAAATTTATT
The DNA here is from genome assembly GCA_034509125.1 of Monilaria moniliformis. Taxonomy (NCBI): domain Eukaryota; kingdom Viridiplantae; phylum Streptophyta; class Magnoliopsida; order Caryophyllales; family Aizoaceae; genus Monilaria; species Monilaria moniliformis. Next base: position 2,049 of record JAYDZE010125476.1, read on the forward strand.
TATATTTAAAAGAAATCTCATTAAAAATAAATAATCTTAAAATCTTATTTGTTACTAATTTTTTATTTGCTTTTAAAAGAAGTCTTATTTGATTTTATGAAAAAAATTATTTATGTTTAAGTAAATTTTATTAATAATTTATTCTTCTTCTAATTAATTAGATTTTGTATATCACTAAATTTGTTAATATATATGTTTACGAAGACTTTGCGCCCGATGGTTAAGGCCTTGGAGTTGGTTTACAAAACCAAGTATCTTGTGTTCAATTTTCAATTTTCATGATTTAATTTTTCCACAATATATAAATTCATTTTTGTAATACTTTTTACAAGATCAAATTTGACTTTTATAAATAAGTCTTTTTTTAATAAGTTTTTTTATTTATTATTCTTTTCAAAATCTCTAAATATATTGTCATAAAATCAAATACGACTTTTATTTACATTAAATAAGACTTTTCTTAAAAATAAATTAGATTTATTTATTTAAATTAAATAAGACTTTGTTATAAAGCCTTATTTGCTATTAAAAAATTTATGCACTTTTATAAAAAGTCTTATTTATTATTTTTAAGATTTTTATTTACGTTTAAGTAAAGTCTGATTGACAAATAAAAAATTTCCGAAATCGTTATTTCAAGAAAACTCGTATTTGCTCTATAAAAAGTATTATTTCATTTTATGAAAAGATAATATTTGTACTTAATCAAAGTATTATGTATGAATAAAAAAATTATTTATGTTCAACTAAAATTTCAGTTATGAATCGTGTAGGTTTCATTTGTTCTAAAGAAAAGGTTTATTGATTTTATTAAAAAATTATTTACATTTAAGCAAAGCGTCATTTACAAATAAAAAAAAGCTTTAAGTCTTATTTTCTATCAAAAACAGAATATTTTTTTTATTTTATAAAAAGTTTTATTTATGCTTAACTAAAATTTATTTATGAATTGTAAAAGTCTTATTTCTTATAAAGAAAAAAAAGTTATTTGATTTTATGAAAAAATTTATTTATATTTAAGCGGAATCTCATTAAAAATAAAACAATGTTAAAATCTTATTTGTTACTAAATTATTTGATTTGCTTTGAAAAGAAGTCTTATTTAATTTTATGAATTTTTTATTTATGTTTTAAGTAAAATTTTGTTAATAAAAAGAATCTCAGTTGATATTTGTTTTTTTGATAAAACAATAGTCTTATTTAATTTTATGAAAATATTTCACCGAGCCAAGGGCTACGTAGTGGTTGCTAATACAATTTATTACTCCCTCCGTCCGCGATAAAATGTCTCATTTTACTATAAATGGACGTCCGCAATAAAATGTCCCATTTCACTTTTACTATTTTTGGTAAATGGGCCCCACACTCCACTAACTCATTACACTCATATTCCATTATAAAACTAATATATAAAAGTGGGATCCATATTCCACTAACTTTTTCCACCCACTTTCATTTATATTTATTAACAAAGTCAAACAATTTCTTAAAACCCGCACCGAGTAAAAATGGGTCGGTTTATCGCGGACGGAAGGAGTAGTTCATAAAAAAAAATATAGTCAAAAAATTGTTCAGACAAAAAAAAAATTATAGTTAGAAAGGTTGGGACCGCTCTCAACTCTATTCTTTTTTCGTGTAACAAGTAAACTGGAGCAACCATGCCACCACTTAATCGCGCAACTGTAGGCAGCCTAAATATCAAGCTAAACTTTGATTAGTTTATGTTAACGAGCTTGTTTAATTAGCTGATGATGGGCGTGTTTGCGTAAGCTTATTTTAAAGAGCTTATAAGAACTTATAAGATGTTTCAAGAATTTATATAATATAATGTTTTAAAATTTTATAAATTATCAAAATATTTGGATAATTGAGTGTATAAGTTAAACAGAGAAAATTATAGTTAGAGAAAGAAAATTGAAAAAAATAAGAATATGAAATTATAAAGATGTATGTTAGAGATAATAAATTATAGTAAAATTATATTAGAACTTGATTGTTAATTATAAAATTATGAAAAAAATAAGTTAGTATAGAAAGTTTATAAGCTGTACTGATTTTATTTTACTAAATACTTTTCAATATTTTATAAAATTCCCAATAATTTATAAAGCGTTTGAAGTAACTTAATTATAAGCTCAATTAAACACCCTCTAGGAATATTTAATTCATCGACATGCATGACACGAGTCACAAAATCAATAATCAGAATTAGGTAGAGAGAGAGGGTAGTAGTGGCCGCCCACTTAAGTTGTGCATTTCCTTACCTCCCATCTCCAGAGTCCAAACTAATTAACCCCTCCAACCAGCTCACACTATATAAACAGCAACCCGGTCTCCTTATTTCTAACCACAACCATAATAACGACAACGACAACGACAACGACGAATTCGAGAAAATGGAATTAGCCTCGGTCAAGTGCCTCTGCATTCTTGCATTCCTCGCGATCGTGGGGATCGCCGTGGATGCAGCGGGCGAGTGCCCGAATTCGACACCGGACGCGGAGGCGACGAAGCTGGTCCCATGCACTTCGGCAGCGCAGAACCCGAACGCAGCGGTTCCCGCGAGCTGCTGCGCTCAGGTGAAGCGAATGGGGCAGAATCCGAAATGCATGTGCGCTGTGATGCTGTCTAACACTGCCAAGAGCGCCGGCGTGAAGCCTGAGGTGGCATTGACCATTCCCAAGAGATGCAACTTTGCTGATAGGCCTGTCGGATACAAGTGTGGAGGTTAGCCTTTCACATACTTAATTGCTCTTGTGTAACTTTGTTTAAATCTCTTATTTTATTTCACTAGCGCAAGCGTTGTGTACGATATAACATGATATACATAAATAACGTGACTGTTACTGAAAATAACATTAATGGAGGCTTCAGATCAACTATTTTCTAGTAATGATTTGGTAGTAACGCGAAGATGGATGCTAGCTATCTCCAATTTTTCTTTCGCTTCACCGATTCTTTATGATAAAAGAAAGAAAAAAAAAGTTGAGATTGGTAGAGGCTAAAGCCCCTGGCCTTAATATATCCACTCCTACACTAATAACATAAAATGAAATATGAGAATAAATTGAGAATTCATAGATCTCTATAATTGTTTCATTCATTCTCATGTTTTAAAGGATTGTTTATTTATTTACTAAATTAATTTTCCGTAATTACGTCCTTTTTTTTGGCAGCCTACACTTTGCCTTGAGCCTGCGTCGAAGGAGAATTTCAGGATGATGAAGACTTGATTTCATGTTATTATGTATATTTTCAGCTAGTTCATCTAGCTAATCAATAATGTAATTGTTATTATGTATATTTTCAGCTAGTTCATCTAGCTAATCAATAATGTAATTATAGATTAAAAAATAGTGAATTACAAAAAAAGTAACTATATTAAAAGGGGTCACATATTAACGGTACTTTTATTAAAATATTAATTTTTGCGGTAATTATACTAAGCCGTAATATCATTTAAGGTACTTTTTCACTTTTGGCCTATTTTTCAGTCAAAAATGTCTTCCACGCAGTCAAAACCTCAACAGTTTGAACTATTAAGCGATTTTCGACCGAAAATTAAATTCATACACTTGTGTGAACTTCACACTCGCGGGTTTGATTTATTGCCATGTTATGCATGTGGTGGTGTGTATATGTATATATGTCTTCAATTTGTGAAGTCATTGCATTATTTTGTAAAGTCTATTGATTTTCAATGAGTACTTCATATGTGATTTAACATTTCTTTGAGTACTTCATATGAAATTTAATTGTATCTTGCTACTTCATATGTGATTGCATGTATCTTTGTGTACTTCATATGAGATTTAATTTTATCTTTTGGTTTACATATACATGGAGTTGTGCGAGTTCAAAATCAACCTACCCAAAAACATAACATGTTATGTTTTCGTTCAAATGTAATGTAATGTTTGAACAATTATGTGTAAATCTTTTCAGCCATGCTATAAACATAATGTGATAAAAAAACACATTTAGTTACAATATTTCAATGAATATATCCAATAATCCACTCGTCAATCAAGCAAAATTATTGACTAATTTTAGTAGTTGATATTCAAATCAATACAAGTACAGAGTTTTAAAATTTTCTACGATCAATAATATATAATTTCATTTAAAAAAATATTCAAGCTAATGCAACAAGGATGTAATTTACAAATTTAGAAAGCCAAGACTGACCCTTAACTGCACTAAATAAAATTAGCTATTAAAGTTGATGGTAGGAGAATCTTTTGCAATAAATTAAGAAAAGAAAATAAAATAAGGGCATTTTAGATGAGGAGGTCGTCAATTTAAAGGAATAATCTAGTTGTTAATGTTAATCAACTGTTGAGGTTTTGTCTTGTGTGGAGATATTCAAAATCGCAAAACACATTTTGGAATTCCTTCCCCATTTTCATGCCAAAACCCGAGACTTTTTTGGCAAGTTGTGCATTCTGCTTCACTAAAATGAAAAATAATTTCACAAAATCAATAACAAATAAATTCAGCTCGTGAACGAAAGAAGAAGAAAAAAAAGACTACTAAAAATCACCTAAAGCAAATGTACAACGCTAGCTTAAGAACGTCTATGAGAAGAGGTGTGACTGTGAAGAAGATGAAGTGAAGGTGAAGAATAAAGAAGCAAGATCATATACACCCACACATAGATTGATGTGAATTAAAATACTCACTCTATTTGCATAAAGTGCTATGAATGAAAGATTTGACAATCTGTAACGACAGTTGAATGTGGAAGGAGTTCAATGAAATGCCAAAAATGCTCTCAAAGTGGTTGAGGATATTTGTGACCGAAAAATAGGCCAAAAAGTGAAAAAAAAAATACCTTAAACGATATTACGGCTTAGTATAGTTACCGCAAAAGTCAATATTTTAATAAAGATACCACAAAATTGTGACCCCCTTAATATAATTATCTTTTTTATAATTCAATCTAGAAAAAATTAAGACTGCCTTTACTTACTGGATTACTAATTTCTAGTTATTTTAGTTGTTTGTTTGACTTATATAATGACATTTTACATTTGAAAGTTTTTTTTAAAAAAAAAAAAAAAAAACAGCACAAACACACAGAAATTGGTGGGAAATTTGGGCATTAACAGATATTATGTCAGTTTCTCTCGCGAGCATGTGGGGATTGTTGAATTTGTAGAAAGATGAGAAGAAAATTGTGTGACATTGATTTTAGTAGTGTCTCATTTGTCAACAAAGATAAATGTAGAATCATATTCTAGCTGCTTATAGAGTAAACTAATAACATAACCATTTTAAAATAGTAAAAATAAAAATTAGTCATTAATATAAAAATGATATAAAAAAAACAATAGCCTCTCTTACTATTTAATTACCCCTTAATTTATGGCTAAATTCATAGCCATAATTTTATATTGCTCTATTTAAAGGAAAATTCATAGCTAAATTTTCTTGTTGGTGAATTACCCTAAAACAACTAACTTCAAATCACAACCACCAACTTCTAAGCTTGTGAATTTAGTCTTTAATTTGCTAATTAAAGGGAAAATGATTGTTTTTTATGTCTCCTCCTCCACTAAATTCACGTATAAATCTTCAGACCTCCCTACTGGTTTTACAAACAGGCCAACATTGAAGTGAAGTCATATTGAAAAATGATTAACAAAAACCGGGGATATTATCAAATTAATATATATAAACCAGGTGGAAATATAATTGTACAATACAATATAAAGGAAGTAAAATGTTACAGTGATTAACTATGTATATGTATAGAATCTGCTCTAATACTCTCTGCCCCTCTGCACAATGCTTTGTGGTCATAATCATATATGTTCTTCTCTATTTCTGCAAACGAATTGAAACAAAGTTGCAACAGCGCTTAATTAACATCCCAATCAAATATCAAAAGATAAATTGAGAACAAGATTTTTCTCTGAAATTACCTTCTCTGTTGTACTCATTCCTAATTTAGATCCTCAGTAATAAAGAGATCCTGCAATGTGTAATAAATTGTATAGTTCAGCAATTTATTTTATTTTATTTTTCGTGAAAAGAAATAAAATATATATATAAATCGAAAATGATGGCTTCTCATAAGCATCCTATACCTTGCCACCAATTTCCTCTTGAAGCACCACTAGAATTGCTTTCATTTTGCTCAGCATTTCCTCCATCTTTCCTGAACTGGTCATTAGTATATAATTAATAACGATTAGAAATTTAGAATTATCATAAATTTCATAATATCAGGATATAAAATTTTCAAAAATATTGAATTTCACAATTCTTGAAATTTTACAAATAGATATAAACCTACATTTTGTGGAGGACTATTACGAGTTGTTGGAGAATAAACATCTTGGCCACCATAATAGATGGAAGAATTGTAGTAGCAGGGTTCAACTGATCTCCCACTCTCATCATAGCTCGGATTCACACCTTTCTTCACACTCTTATAGTCTGGTGTAAAAGCAACACTCACATAATTATATATTTTGATTTGTTGAAGAAAGTTACAAACAAATTGTATTTAACTTTTTTTCCTATATTGACAAACCTGTGGCAATTTCTTGTTTGGCATTTCCATAAGCATATGGGTAGTCTTCGGGAGAAGGATCTCTTGCAGGAACCTGAAAATATAAAAAGGATGACTCAGCCCTGAGCCCAAGTATATATTTTTAATTAATTTAATACATCGCATGTGATTTATCATGTTGTACAAGCATATTCTCTAATCTCGCACTAAAGTAAAATATCTCAATGGAAGAATATTCACATACTTTATAATGCAATTCATAAATATATGATAAATTCCATCTTTGTGCAATATTTAGAATGATACAAGTTTTAATTAAATATTAGATAGATATTTCATTAATAGATAATGTATTCCATCAAAAATCAATAGTGGGTTAAAATGATGGTCATGAGCTAGTGTTTTTGTACATAATGAATATTGTAATGGTAAATTAGTAGAAGTGTATAAAAAAAATAAAAAATTGAATATTCTTTATGAATGCCTAATAAGAAAATTGTTGCACTCTTTTGATATACGGAGAGAGTACATTTTACTAATATTGTTGATTATCTTTTTCAAAAACTATATATATATTATCCAAAAAAAAAAAACTTTATGACTTAGCTTGTGAATCTGGGCAAGTTTTATTATTGAATGAATAGATTTTCATGCTTTCAGGTGACCCCAATTACCTTGAATACATTTATTTTCTTTCTAGATTTCCTTTTTTTTATCATCTACATGGATATAATAAAATTAATAATTTTACATAAATCACCTCAAAAAATAACGTTACCTAGAGAATTTAATACGTTAGGCTTATCCAATATACTTGGAAAAAGATTCTATATGTACATATATAGCATAGAAATACACACACAACACATACTAATTAATTAATAAACGTCTTTTTTACTATAAGTGGCATCTAAGGTAAAGAAGATTCGACGACTTGATTTATTCTACACGATAACATTACTTTCGAATTACAAAAAAAAAAAAAAAAAAAAACAATAACCAGAAAATATTAAAAACTAAGAAAGTAAGATATGGCGATGAAGAATACCATGGATGTTTGTGGCCCAAAGATTGATCCAAAGAAACCCGCGGAGGAGGTGGGAGGATTTGAGGAAGAGTCTTTGGGACCAAACAGATCTACTGCGAACGACGAAGGCGGTGACGAGGAAGATACCACTTGCTTATTTGCTCTGTCCATTTCAAGAGTGATAATTGTTGTGAATTAATGGAGGTATGGATAAGATAATATAAATTTTGGGGAAGAAGAAGAAGATGGTAGAGAGGGAGAGGACACGTGAAGTTGTGGGTGTGAGGAAAATGAAAGGCTCTATTGCCCATATTTATAGATACCCTTTTGATAGAAGAAGATATGGTAAAAACATTATTCCATCTCCTACTTTATTTTTATTTTTATTGGTTTTTTTGTGTTAATTTTGCATGGACTCATGATGACCCAGCTACAAATATAAAATATTACTTTTTGTGATCAAATTTATCCAAATGGTATATAATATTGGTCGGTTTCCATGAAATCTCACTTACCACATCGAGAACCCACTTGTGTCCTTTGACAATTGCAAGCCTCATCTTATTCTCTCTCTCTCTCTCTCTCTCTTGGTTGAAACTCAAATTGTTCGCTTATGTGCTTTAGTGCTTAGGGTCAAATGATGGTTTATCCTTTTGGGATTGGAGTAGTGCCTAAATTCTTCTTTTATGATTGGGTTGGGGGCATATATATTCTATGCATGGTAGTTGAATTTTAGTAGTGCATTCGATACACATTTGTCATACGTAGGAAATTGTTTCAACATTAATGATCAGTCTTGCAGGAAAGGGATTAATGCAGCAACTTTTGATCTTTAAGGGGAAAACAGATTATGAAATGATTTTTCGTAATAATGTACTTTTAATTAGTTATTGGGAAAAGTAAACTAAAATTAGAGTTAATTCTTTTGAATTTGATACAATATGATCACATGGCATCCGGGTTCCCAACATATATATAGAGAAATGTTCAAATAAAACGATGGATGTATTTTTCTTGCTTATTAATACAGACATGAGTTCGAATTCTCAGGGGGGGGGGGGGATTTTATTTTTTACAATACAGTTAATTTTCACTGCGAATGCATTTAGTTTATACATATATTCAATTTTGATCTAATCTAAGTTAGTTGGATATATTCTATATTCCAACAGATTAAGGGTCATACTGAAATTGAAACGAAATTAAAAGTTTAATAGGGAAATAACCCTAAATGGTATGATTCATTAATGTCTATATCTATAAAGTTGAAATGGAAATTAAGCTTTTTGGCCGTTTTGATATAGCATATCCTCAATCTTAATCCAACACAGTGTTATTCGGTAGATTGACTTCATAATCCAGATATTTAGAACCATACACACACACATATATATAGAGGAGTGATCATATCCGAAACAATTCTTAATGCAGAACTAAGAACTAATCTAGATCATCCATTTGTAAGTATTAACGGTTGATTTGGATGCCACGTGTCACATGATAATTAATTTAAAAAATCGAAAAAGAACAGAAAGGTAATTAACTCAAAATTGTCGTTTAATATATGCTATAATTTAGGAAACAAATATTGACTAACAGATTTGATATCTTAATTACAGTCAAAGCAGCAAATCACGTCAGATACTAGCGAATGTCATTAATGGTGATCAAACATATCATTATCACACTGAAAAGTATATCATTAAACGCAATGGGGAATATCAATGTTACATAGATTTGCATATATCATTAGTTCTCAACGCGTATATCATTAACACTCAACATGTTATATCAACACAATACCAGATAATTAAACATCACAACCACTGACATTTGTTTGCGTGACTACTCCTAGTGAACATCAGTACTAGTGAATGTCATTAATAGTGATTAAATATATCATTATCACACTAAAAAGTATATCATTAAACGCAATGGAGAATATAAAGATATTGCTGCAGATTCTGAATCAAATGTGCCGATTTTCTCGCCACCATTCTAAATTAACCGCCAAAAAAAATATGAAAAGAGTATTTTAACCTTTAATGATATTATATACAAGAATTAATGATACTCATTTCCTTGCAATCTAAACCATTGATTTCGAAATCCTAGGGCCTAAATTGGTTATTAGTTATGCATTAAGGATTGGTTCTCATTTTAACATCCATTTGTGTGTGTGTATATATATATATATATATATATATATATATATGAGAACCCAATCAAAAAGTAAGAAAAAAGTATTTATTTGTTAGTCCAAAAATCATTGTACAAGTCATTGTCGTCTTTTTATAATCATATATATTTATTTTCTATTTGCCTAAATTTGAAGTAATACTTTTTGGTCCAATGAAAATGAAATCTCGTGACAATGAAAGGGAATCCTTGACAATTAGTTTTTTGCTTGTAAAATATGTAGACTAATTTCTGAAAAGACCTAAATGAAATGATACCATTGTTAGAAAAAAAAATCTCTAGAAGCATTGACCTAGCTATGCTTTTATTGCTCTATAGTCTATACTGTGGATGTACATATACCATAATCCTAAGAGACCGAGCTAGAATTTCGGAGAGAAAAGTGAAACTACAAGAAAAAACTATATAATTCATGGAGAAAATTTTAATAATAATGAAAGTTGGGGGACTTAATTTTATAAAAAAAGACATGACAGCTTTTATTTTAAACAAACTACTGAAGTTATAAATCGAATTATGAAAAAGTTTATTACGTAAACTTATTATCATATAATCTTTCCACTCCACATAAGTAAATGTTTTTGGAAAATAAAAACAATAAAAAAAATGAGTGGTGTCCTTTGCATCTCTACTTTTTAAAATGTTCAAAGGATCTGCAATTTAAGGAAAAAAATGCTATAAGTGAGTGTCATTTTCTAAATTAATAGATAGATATAATCATTTTCCGTCACATCCTCTCGTCCACAACAATATTCTACATATATATAGCTAGCTATCATAATATCTATATCTAGATATATGTAAATACCTATCTGAAGAACTATATCTAGAATAGAGAGAGAGTAGCTCATTTTCTAGCAATGTCTTTTTCTAGAAGGCCATAGCCAGTAGCCACATTCTTATTATAGAGAACAAATATACACTGTATTGAAATATTATTTATGTGTACACATATTGTAAAAATGTTGTATCTAATATATAAAATTATATAGAGTCCAAAATATCATAACAAGAGATGCATGAAGTGTGCGACTTTTCGATTGAGTATTTGTAATTACTTTCAAAATTATTTGTGGTGGTGAAAATTCGATCAATGTGTATTATTAGATGTTTGCATTTAAGGGAAAGGATGACCGTGAATGGACAAGGTGGGGTTTATAAATTATGTGCATAGAATAGAGACGTCGATCGACAGTTGGAAGAATTAGGTCAAACAGAGAAAATTAAAATAATGGTTTATGAATATGACCCCTTTTTGTCATAGCCCAATGCTTAACAGTTGTTACGCCCTTAGCTCATTTGCCTTCAGGGCCCTTCTCTCTCTCTCTCTCTCTCTCTCTCTCTCTCTTACATAATACATATATGATTATTGATATTTATTCATCTTTATTCTAAAAATAGCACTTTCACTTATCATCTGTTAACTATTCTTACCATTATTCTTATTATAATACTGTACTATAAGTTTACAAATTTTGATATACCTAGAAGGATATAACATTCTTATTTAATTTCGATGGATATCTTAGTGTGTGTATTTTATTTGCACCAATACCTAGCTATTTCACTTTCATTGTTGTGTATATGCACATATCAAGATTGATTTAGGTGACAATACATCACATAAAATGCATGTGCGTTTTTTAGTATAAATAAAATATGAAAACATAATAAAAGACACCAATATATGATAGCTTATTCAAATAGCAAAATCGAATATTGAGAATTTTAATAAATTGCATGGTGTAATATTCAATTATTGATTAGAAAATGGCATTGCTTGAGCAAAATAATTGAAGGAACCTTGTAAATAATGCAACAAAGATAACTAATCTTGGAAAAATTCTATTATGTATATTTAAATGATTATATTGTGATTTAAAAAGGAGTCAATTCACCATCACATTCTAGGTTTCTATCCGGACAACGATAATGGATATTCTAAAAATAAATGTCATTTATATATTTGTGCAGGAGATATTTTTCCAGTTCAAGATTTCCACTTAATTAAGTAAAAAATGATGAGAAACTTTGTACATATAATTGGAAATATCATATGGTAATATTGAAGAGTCGAAGTCTAGAAAACTAGGTTTCAAAATTCAAAGTAGTGACTCGTTCATGTCCATATCTCACTACATTAATTAGGAAAGATGATTTCATTACATAACTTGTGGGTTACGAGATCTAATTCAAGAATTTATAAATGCAAGATGTGCGCTGCAAGTGAAAACAAATATAAATAGCCTCTTGTCTTGATTCAAATCTCATCAATATTTTTGATATTAAGCTTTTTATAAAAGTATATATTAATCCTAATTATATAACGAAAAGTTAATGGTTCAAATGAGAAAGAAAATTTATTTTCATCCATTCGATTACAAAGAAATCTACTGTAAATGTATCTTATTAGTGGATGAATGCAAATTTGAATCCTATAAGGTGTGGAAATTTTATTTTATTTTAACTTTTTTAATATAACTAATTTCACGAAAAATACAATAATTTAATACATTCATTGCAGTGTTCTCACGAAAACCAACATCTATACATACATACATATATATATATATATATATATATATATATATATATATATAATGCATGAATGATGTTTCTCTAGAATACGTATGAAATAAATTCAATGATTTATTTTTCATTTTTTCATTTTCTTTCTTCTTCTTTAAGGAAAATTGCATTAAATATTATATACCCTCTAATAAAAAGCACTTAACCAAAAAATTCAACTTTCTTCATGGCATAATTTTTTCTAGTTCTACTTTTAATCCCAAAAGCCTCACCCACGCCCCACCCCCACCCACGCCACCTAACCTATTTTATAAACATTAAAAAAACATTTTCAAATTCCAAATACATTATTTATCACCCAAATTCTCACTCATAACTTGATATGTCATTTCTTTCTCCTCACATATTATAAAATATATATCCCACACATCTATTGACTACAACATCCAAATAAAAAATAAACTAAAATACTATAAATATAAGATCTCCTTTGACATTTATACATCCTCTCTCCTCCCAAGTCCATCTTCATTCACCACTGCCATTCATATTTTCTGGACAACACACACACATGGTTGTAATATCTCAAAATCCAACCATGAAAATCGAGAAAATAAGAGACGACATTGAGCTCCCAATCATAAACCTATTCAACAAATCCGAAGCCATGAAAGAGATGGTGAGAGCTTGTGAAGAATATGGTTTCTTCAAAGTGATCAACCATGGCGTGCCGCAAGGGATAATTTCCCAAGTGGAGGAAGAAGCCCGAAGCTTCTTCGCGAAGCCCGACTCCGAAAAGATGCGGGCCGGGTCACCCTATGGATGCAAGAACATAGGGTTGAAGGGCGATGTGGGAGAAGTGGAATATCTCATTCTTCAAACCAACTCCTCCCCCTTCATGATTCCTAGTGATGAATCCAATAATTTTAGGTACTTATCTAATCTCGCCTTTCGATTTTATTTGATTGTGTGCTTTTTTGTTTGTTTTACATATTTAGTGTTGGTCTTTTTAGTATATTCCACTGGTGTGTTTGTTGGAGTGTCTGTTGTGGGTCGTGTTATTACATTCTAACTGACTGTGTTTGATACAACGTGCTTCCATAGAATGTTAGTTGAGAACCGAATATGTTTAAAGATTTATTTATGAATTATTTTAGATTGTAGTTTAGTTCAGCAAATATATAAACCATGCGTTGGTCTTTTTAGTGTATATCGCAGGTGTGTCTGTTTCTTTGAAGTTTCTTTACTGTTACTACGTACTGCTTTGTTGTGTAAAAATTATGGATCGACAAATATTTTTAGTTGAAACGGGATAAAATTGAAGTAATAAAATACGAAAAACTCCAAAAATTGGGGGATGAGGATATGGAACCATGCATGTATCTAGGGTTGGATTGATTGTGAAGAAGTGCAGCTTTTTTGTATTTTTTACCTATTTTTTACCTTACAATAGATTTTCACTATTTAGTGCATTAATATTATTATTTTTATAATTGGAAATGTATCAAGAATCTAATATCATTCAATCCTGATATTTGGGAGAAAACTTGTACGGTCAGCCACCGTCAGATCTTTTATGTAGACAACCTTATCTAGTTGCTGTCTCAAAAAGGTCGACTATATTTACATATTTTATCAGAATACATGCATGTTATATGATTTAAAATATTATACTTTTATTATATTACTATAGATTATGAGTTTATATATATGATGACTTAAAATGATGTTTAAAATTATGAGTAATTATATGCTTTTTTGACTTGTATGAGTAATTATATTTTGGGATTAAATGAAATTGTTGAAGTACAAAATTATTTTTGGTTCGTTTAAGGAAGAGGGTTAATCATAGGCAAAACTCTTTTCAACCGGGGCCCTTTTTCACGTGGATTTGGATATTAGAACCAGTAATAATGGTTTCTTTTGAACGAGTTTAACTTAATTTATGCTTGTCATTATGAGAATTAATTGGTTATCTAATTAGTTTGGAAAGTTGGCATGATTTAAATAATAGTTTTGAGTGGCACATTTTGATTTGCATCTACTAGTCAGGATAAAGCACTCGTATTAATTAAAAATGATATAATAGTCTTAAAGTGGCAATTTACTTTTGGACTATAATCTCACTTTTGGAAGACAATTTAATATATCGGTTGTTTGATGATATGATTATATAACAGCACTTGGCATCTCATATCCAAATAACTCAATTAAGATCCTATTATTCACTTTTTTATTCATTTATTGTTCGAATTTAATCCAGAAATCTTACCGTTAATTACTCTTATACATTCATAAATAGGAAATAGCTCTTTAAATGGTACATTGAGTTTTCTTGAGGCCTAATATCAAAAATTCAAATCTCTTTAATGTTTTTATAAATCTGTATAAATCATATTTATCATATCTAGGTTTTAAAGTATGATTTACAATTTTACAAAATAAATATTCAATTAGCAAATTATAGCTACGAATCTCTCCTCGTCAAAATGTGTATATATATGAAGACTACGATCAATGAATTGATTGATATGATGATACAGTGTTAATGGCAACTGTTATAAAGCGAGCAAATTAAGGAAATAAGATAAGAGCAGAGAGATTGACAAAACACAAGGTCCAGTCAAATCAGAAAGATTTTTTATATTTCTATCTAATTAGAGAAACATCCTACGTGTCGCGAAATGCATTTCAGATTTATATCTATTTTATAAATCTGACCGTTTTTACCATAACAAGTAAGCCCTCTTTTAAATGCAACTACCAATCTTCACGAATCTAATTCCCATTCCCAAAGTCAGAAAAGAGACCAAAATACAGGAGAAAAATATTTATTTAAGACAAGGTACGATTATTCTATCTCCTCTTGTGTAATAACTAATAACCATACTCTATTGTCCGTCGTGTTTTAATTTCATATTCTATTTATTATTATAAATCGAAACATGCAAACAACAAAACTATATGGATTAATGGGATCCTTTTTCAACATCAAGATATGAATTTAAGAATTTTCAGCAGAACGAGAGTTAACACACTACTCAAAGATCGTCTCAAATCTCTATATATAGTATTTATGCCAACCCTAAGTGATGGCACATGATTATTTTTACGACTATGCTTTAATTAAACGATCATTTTTGTCCTAGTCATCTCTAATTATAAACCTCAAAATTTGGTCAATGATCGCCAGCTCAGCAATAAATGCCTATGTGGAAGCAGTGAGGAAGCTCGCATGTGAAATATTGGATCTCTTGGTGGAAGGGTTGCTCGAATCCAACCCGAACCCGACCACATCATCAATACTGAGTAAGCTAATTAAGGACAGTGAGAGTGACTCAATCATTAGGTTCAACCACTACCCGCCTGTTGGTGTCAGTGGTGACTCATCATCATCCTCACAGATCGGATTTGGGGAGCATACCGACCCTCAGATTATCACCCTTCTTCGATCCAATGGTGTCAAGGGCCTCCAGATATCGATTGAGGACGGGGTGTGGGTCCCGGTCAACCCCCACCCTAAGTCGTCCTTCTGCGTCAACGTGGGTGACGTGTTTCAGGTGACTCATCCCCATGTACATTCATTTTTAATTTCCAATTAATTATTCTTCTTTATTATCATTATATTATTAAACATCTTTCTTTTGATAAAAAAGAATGATCGATTATACTTTATAGCATGAAGTATTTTACGTGTTTCAGCTTATAGCTTCATCAAATGTCTTTTAAAAAAAAAATTGTAACTTCAACTTCAAATGTGGAACAATTTAAACAGATTATAGTTAGACAATTTCTTAAAACTCAAAATATATAAAAAAATAAGTGAAAGTTGAAGTTACAAGATAAAAATTACTAAAAAATCATACTATAATTAAACTATATATAATTAACCCTAAAACGAATAGAACAAACTAGACATCATTCTCATGTATACATCTATGAAAGATTACACCGTTTGGGAATAGCATTGCTAGATAATTGGAATAGATGAAGTGAATGCTGAGCTGGAATTTGGTCCGTACATTGCTTTTTTACTCAGAGTTTTCAGTGCTTGATGTGATGAATTGAGCAGTGGAGCGGGTGGAGGGGGGGGGGGGGGGGGGGTTGGGTTAGGGTTTAGAGACTTTTTTTGAATTTTACTTCTTATCCAATGGATGAATCACTCTCTCTCTCTCTCTCTCTCTCTCTCTCTCTCTCTCTTTTGCAGGTAATGACGAATGGGAGATTCATGAGCGTGAAGCACAGAGTGGCGGTGCAGCCATACGAATCGAGAATGTCAATTGCCTACTTCGCCGCTCCGCCGCTGCATGCCACCGTGAGCTGCCTTCCGGGGATGGCGGTACCGCCGCTATATAGAACCTTCAGCTGGGGTGAATACAAGCAAGCTGCTTACTCGCGGAGGCTAGGCGACACCCGCCTCAATCTCTTCGCCTTGTAAGAGAGAGAGAGAGAGAGAGAGAGTTGCTTAGGGTTTTTTTCAGTGTGATGGAAAGGCTTTGGTAGAGGGGCTTTTAAGTAATTTTATGTTCTTGTTGATTTACCCTAACTGTTGCTAAATGAGTTTTATCAGAGTAGCAGCCAAGAATTTAAATTGATTTTAGTTCTTATAAAAATAAAGAGGATAAAAATGAAGTGCCATTTATATCCTAAATGAAAACTATAAAACGCATAAATAAGTATCTGAACATGGAGAGGATGAAAGAAGCAATTTGTATTTTCGAGAAAATTAAAATTTTATAGTGAGAAGTGGAAAGCTATATATTTAACTTAAGTATAAAATGCAAGACTCGATTTTGGCCCAAATAAGATATTAGGCTAATCTTATCTAAGCCCATATCTGAGTAAATATGAGCCCACAATTACAGTCCTATCGCTTCAAGAAAAGGAAAACCAACAAGGAAAAATTGTTGAACTTTTCTAATCATATATACTACATTTATTTGTTGAGATATTTTACTTTCATATATTATGCACAAGGATTGATTGCAGTTCATGGCTCGAAATTTGGAAATTTTTCAAAAATAACTCAATCATAGGTTAAAAAAGTGGAATAATGAAATAAAATATATAGTTGCAGAAATTTAAGTTAATAGATCACGTAAGCAGTGATACGATTACTTAGACAATATTCCACTAATCCCAACAGTCATTTACAATAATCATTATTTGTCTTGTCATTGACCACCTCTTCTATTTAACAATATCTAATTAAATATTTCCGTGGGATTAGTCTGTTAATATAATTATCTTGATTTGCCGCCTAATAATTTAATTTATTATATTTCCTAATGTCGAAATCATGTTGATAGTTTTGTGTACATTTCTACTAATATTCGTGTGTTCCGTTAGTTGAAGAATAGTGAATTAAGTCCATGATACAAAGTTCTATTTTTTATTGCTAAAATATGTCGATCCCTAGTTATCTAACTAATGTATACGATATTAATCCAATATTCTTTAATTTTCTACATTATATACATATATATAATATATATATATACATAAAACCAATTATCAGATTTAGTATGAATCCATTACTCCAAATAGAAAATTTATGTTGGTATGTATCGGACCTAAAAAGATTATGGTCCAATAATCTGACTCGAAAATATGACTTTTCAGATAAAATAATTAAAATTTGTGCAGGTCCATCCAAATTTCGATTTCTGAGCAAGTTCAACTTAAAACCAAATTTAGAATTGTAATTAGAGTTGGAAGCATTGTAACTGGTTTGTGATTTTTATTTAATTGTCCACTTTCTTGTAATTGGGCAGTCCACTAATGATAATCACTAGTCTTTGACTTGAATTTCCGGAGGAAATGCAAACATATATTTGGTGAGTCCTAGGTATTCTTGACAAAATGTTTCCTTTTCTAATGTAGAATAACTTTTGACATAAATTGACACAAGATGAGAACCACAATATTTTCAGTACTAGAAATTAGAGTAGACTAGCTATGCCAACATCAATATGTGAGTGTGTGTGGTGATGATGAAGATATATATTTTCTCAAACCATATAGTGATATTTCCCATACATGCATGTGTATCAAACTATTTTTCCTAAAATATTAAAGCGCTCAAGCATTACAATGGTGATACTTGCCCTTGTGTTCAATTTGGTACGTAGTGAAATCATTTAGATAGATAATTAAGACTGTCTGCGACTAAAATATCATGTACATTGACTGGTTCAGACTAACATGTTTACCTATCAATAATCGTATTTGTTAGAAATGAATGAAAAAGTTACAAATAAGATAAACAAAAAGTCAGGGATCAAAGCAAAAATAAGATTTTTCTAAAATTAGAGAAAATGTAAAAAAAAAATGTAAATTGCTATTTATCTATGTATCCCAAATTATTTATGTGTCAATCATTCAAAATGTAAATATTATGTGCTCAATTACGAGATTTTCCATGCATCAGGGCATCCGCAACTAGAGCAGGTGGCACGTTCCGACAGGACAGGCTGGCGGAGGGACGCATTGCAGTTGGTGGGGCGGGCGGGTGGCACGCAGGAGAGGGAAAGAGGTCGAGTCAGCTCATCAATTGCCTTGCCCTTCTTCTCTAATCACAGCTTGCAGTGTTGCCCACTGCTGGACGTATGAGTGGGCAATATTTGTGCAAGATTTTTATATATTATTAATGTGTTAATATAATTAAAAATCAAAGCCTAGGCTGAAGGAAATGAGTCTTTTGAAAGCAAAAGGTTGTGGATTCGAAAAGCAAAAGGTTGTGGATTCGAAACTCATTCGTAACTTTTTTTATTTTGCCATTTTTTGCTTTTTATAATTTTTCGTTTATTTTAGTTTATTTTCACTTCTTTTTTGCTTATTTATTCTATTGTTGGCTTTTTTAATGTTACATTTATATTTCTATTAGCATATAATTTAATTAGAATATGAATTTAAAATTTAATGAAGTTGATTGAATTCAAAATTTCAATTGAATTTAATTCGTATATGAAGTTAATTGAGTTTAGAAATTTAATGAATCTAATTCATATATAAATCTAATTAAGATATATAAATCTACACAATTGCAAATTATATGTAATTTTAAGCATTTAATTATGTAAATTTTTTTATTTCAATGAAATTCATAGTTTTAATTAAATAAAAAAAATCAATCTAATTAGAATATATAATAAATATAAAATAAAAATTAATTAAAAAAATAAGATATGAGACCCGTGAATAATGCTAGGAAAGATATGATGAAGGGATATGGTTGTGAATGTTATTTTCTGCGTAAGAGATATTATAAAAAGTAGTTTGGGAACCATGAATAGATGAAGAGAAGGGATGGTGAAAGAATAGGATTGTCGATGACCTTACAATCTTGAAATTTACTATATTTAAATCGAGTCTTGGTCGTCATGTCAGAAAAGAATTTCATACAATGTTCGAGTGTGTCGGTCATGAGAGAGAGTGTGTTATATCCACAACTCACATCCCTTCACTATTCTTTCTATTCAACTATTCATGGCCCGACACCAATTTTTATCCCATCCCATACTCAAAAAATATCACCCACAACCATATCCCTTTATGATCCCTTTCATTGCATTATTTATGAGTTATATATTTTTTAGTTAAATTATTCATTCTTATATTTATTATTTAAATTGAATCTTTAATTTAGTTAAAAATATGAATTTCATTAAAAATAACATAATTAAAATTCTAAAATTGTATAGTTAAAATCGAAAATTACATAATTAAAATCCTAAAATTACATACTTAAAAATATTAAAATTATATAATTTAAATTACTAAAATCATTAGCATATGTAAATCTTTTTGGAGATTGTGAATCATTTTTCAGTGTACATCCAACTATTGCGGCGTCATAGTACTCGTGTCTTTGTTATAGGCTTTCAACAACACATTGTACATTACGCTGGCGCTTTCCCTTTGATCTTCATTGTCTTCGTTCCAATCGGATGGCTCCTATTCGATTGGAAGTTCACCCACTAGCGGACACGGAGCTGCTGCTTGTTAAATGGCATGACGTTATTGTGCACGGACAAGAACTTACACGGACAACTATGTAAAATATTGTATACTTATACTCCGCAATAATGTGTTACACATTGTTTGTGTTTGTGCGGTTACACCGTGGTTGATGCCTTGAATGCTAAAATGGTAGTGCGCCTTAGCTTCACGCGGTCACATGTCCGAATTTCCAAGTCCACTAGAATAAGCTAATCCTAAATTTTAAGAAAAATGTTAAATTGATTTAAATTATATTTACTAGTTGGTTAACTGTGCAGTCAATAGATTTAATATAATCAGTTATATGCACCAAACATTCCTATCCCAACATTATATTGGCCTATGCCGACAATATACTATGAGTTTCCGTAATGTCAATTCTAATAAAGCTTTACACGCACTTCCGAAAACTTTACATTTTACATTCAATACTAAATAATATTTTTATCATGAACAAAATAAAATGCAGGCGGCAAAAATGTTGGTCACATCTATGAATATCAATATTTTTTTTATTTCTTTATATAAAAATCGATTGCTTTACCATTAATCATCCATTTATATATGTATATTGATGGGAGAAAAGGCTCGATGAGCTTCAAAAACCCTAAGAACTGTTTTGAAACCCTCCTTTTCTGTTTAATTAATTCTCTAAAAGTTAAAATTAATAGGGATTTCAAGTTTTTTGTTTTTATATTAAAATTGCAGTAAAATGTTACGTTATATATATAAATATCACATTATGTCTACAATTACGTCTAAGTATTGAATAGAATTGTTGTAGATTGATGGTTCATATATACGAATATGTGATTGGAAAGAATCCTCAGCCGAGTCTTGTATGCTAAGTCAGCGGTATTTCTTATCCAAGTACATACGAACACAATAATGGAATGCCATAAATAAGGTATCTGGAATTTGTAGCCTCTGGGCAAAAAACTGTGTACAAATATAGGTGACATCCACAATTTTGGAATGGGTGATAAATTCATTCTCTTATATCATCCTCAACTAAGAATTTGTGGCTAATACTGCTCCAATGCCATAATTGCATACTTGAAATCTCATTTTCACAACAATACCTTCACGTAAAGCAAAATCAGTATGTGGGAAATGATGTAATTATTAAAGGGGCACATCAATTGCACTAAAATGTATTAATTTTACATAAAACTTAATTATTTCTTAATGGGATTTTGATTGGTTACTAAGCAGCTAAGCATGTGATTAGGTTTGCAAATATTAGTCGGTTAAATTGTAAGATTGATTTGCTTTGATCACTACTTACGTATATATATTAATATATGTGTGTATTCTTTATTATCAAATGGTGATAGATTTTACTGATCGTCCATTAATTAACTTATAACCAAACAAAAATTCAATTTAATTAACACAAATATCAAAGTTCAAAGACTCGTCACTTGTTAATATTTTGTTTTATAACGTTTTAATTGGGAATGAGATTCATGTTAATTTGACTGACATATATCAATTGATCGATAAATTATTGAAATATTGCTTGAATTGGCATTTCATTGTTATACGGTTCAAAATTAAATCAAGAGTCACATCTTATATATAATAAGATTGATTAATAGTCTACCTTTTCTCTTTATTACGTGGGAATCTATAGTTTCTCTATTTTAAATTTTAATCTTTCTTATTTTTCCTTCATTCTTAATTTTTTTCACAATTCACATCTCATATCCATTTCTAATCAATGTTCATCTTGAGTAAATTTATAATTATGCATAGTGTTTCATTCTATATAGGTTTTGTACCACCAATTAATTTGATTAATCATCTATTTAATTGACTAGATAAATAGTTATATTTATTTTTACTACAATTTTAATTTAATTTGGCTGATAATATTTTGGCCTATATTAAATTTATCAAATACTGCGAGTCCATAAGTCAGAACAATAAATTAATTATTCGTGTTTTTCTATGTTATTTCTATGTTTATTAATTCTATATATTCTACAAATAAGAATATATAAAAAATATCCAGTCCTATATTGAACTTAAAGTAGTCTTCACTAAATGGATAAGAAAATCACATATGATAATTTTCTTTTCAACTAAAATAATTTATTATTTAACTTTGCAAAATGATGATTAATTTTGATCAAATGAATAATTTATGTATTCATTGTCAATCATAATTTAATTTATTTCACCGAGTGAGTTACAAAATTTGATCAACATAAATCACATTACAATTGAGGCATATTTTTATTCTTTAAAGAACTAAATTTAATTTAAGTGATATATATGTTTTTTACTTTCTTTATTTTGACTTTTGGTCAAAATAAAAGTAAATTTTCAAATTTGTGAAAGAAAAAAAAAAGAGCTCTCTTTCCTTTTTCAGTGAATGAGTTGTTATATACCACTAAAATAATGAAATTTGCCAATCTACGTAACTAAAAATATGAAACATATTGCTATTTCAATCACATGAAATTCATATCTCCGACGCTAGTCAAATAATAAACGAGTTTAAACAAAAAAAAAATCCAAATTACATTCTTCTCATATTTTAATAATTTATACAAAATTTTCATTCTCATATTGAATTTATAGTACTCTCCACCGAGTGAACTTATATAAGTCCTACGTCGAAATTCTGACTTACCAAATGATTACATATAATAAAAAAAATAAAAATCAACCGAAATAATTTATTTGAATTTACAAATCAATAATTAATTTTGGTCAAATAAATAATTTCTCCATTTATTATGAGCTAAATCACAAGTTAACTATTGATAAATTAATTTAAGTTTGATTTGTTTATTATATTGATTGTCAATAAACAAACTCAAGCATACCAATATTATGAAATCAATTTCAGAATATATTGCCTTATATACAACTGAATCTCATAATTTATATAAAGTATGTATTATTAGAATGTATATGTGATTTGGATAATTGAAATTATTTCACCTTTTAGATAATCAAAATACAATTTAGGGTTTAGGCCATCCTTAACCCGGCCCCAAAAAAACCAGCCACAACTCAATTTCCAGCTGCCACGTCAGCATTTTATTTTTCAGCCACAATACTATTATCCCAGCTCCAAATAATTCAGCCACAAATCAGCCACAACTCTATTTTTTTATTTCATCATTTTTACTATTCTTTAATTTCATATATTTATTTAAAATGTAAAATTTGTAAATAACGAAAATTACTTTATTAAAATTCAAAAATTACTTAATTAAAATTCCTAAAATTACATAAATTAAATAACGAAAATTATATTAGTTAAATACCAAAATTTCTTTGATTAAATGACATGAATTAAATTTCCAAAATTACATTAACTAAATATCGAAAATAACATAATTTAAATTTCTAAAATAAATAAATAAAAAAGAAATAAAACATATTGGAAATAAATAAATAAACAAGAATTGTAGGGAGTGGGGTTCAAACCCACATCCCCAACAAAGGGCACAACAAGTTATACCATTAGGCTAGTTAACATGAAGCATTTATTTAACAACTTAATATACAATAATTAAAAAAATGGAATTGTAGGGAATGAATTTCAAACCACGTCCCCAACAAATAGAGAAAAATGTTTTACCACTAAGCTACTTATCTGAAATGTAAATAAAGTGAATATGCATTAAGTTAAACATTAAATACAGAAGAAAAAAAAAATTAAAAAAAAAGAGCGGCCGAATGGGGCTGCAATGCCGCCGCATTGCGGCTGCCGCAGTCCGGCATTCAGCAGCACCAATGGCTGGAATCGCGGCTGCGGCGACGCCCACCCACCCTGTAACCCAGCCGCGTCGCGGCCCCCCCTTTTTGGCCCAAAATGTGGCTAAATTAATGATGCCCTTAGTGGTCTACTTTTTCTCTTTTTTATGTGGCATTCTATAATTTCTTCATTTTGATTTTTCTCAATTGTCCTTCTTTCTTAATTTTTTCTCACAAATCACATCTCCTATCCCGTTGATTTCTAATCAGTGTTCACCTTGAGTAAATTTATATAAATAGTTATATGTAGTATTTCTTTCTACATAGATTTTGTACCACCAATTTAATTTGGTTTAATTAACTATTTAGTTAGCTAAATAGATATCTATATTTACTTTTGTTATAATTTTAATTTAATTTAACTAATATTATTTTGGTCAATAATTAAGTTTATAATGTGAGTCCACACGTTAGAACAATGAATTAACGAATTGTATTTTTCTTATGTTATTTTTTATTTTATTAATTCTATATCACATTTTATGATATATTATCAAATGAAAATATATTTAAACTATTTATTCTCACATGAAATTTAAAGTAGTTTTAACTGAATGGAGAAACCTATATAAGTAGACCACATGTAACAATTTTCTTTCCAACTAAAGTAATTTCTTATTAAACTTGGCAAATTAAAATAATAATTAGTTTTTTTATTTATCAAATACGTACTTTATGTATTCATAAAGTTTTGGTTAAAGTATACCATATTACAATTAAGGCATATTTTTAATTCTTTAGAGAAATAAACTGAATTAGATAAGAATTTTCTATTTTCTTTATTGTGAACATAATAATATTTACTTTTAGTCAAAATAAAAATAATTTTCAATTTTTTGAATGAAAAAAAATGTTCTCTTACTTTTCAGTGAATGAGTTGTTATATTAACAAATGAGAGTCGCCAATGAACGGAAATAAAAATATTAAACATATTTTTGTTCCAAATTCATATCTTTGACGTACGCCACTCATATAATGAAGCGAGTTTTAACAAAAAAAATTAAATTACATTCTCATCATATTTTAATCATTTATATAAAATTTTCATTCTCATATCGATCTTATAGTACACTCCACCAAATGGAACACCTATATAAAAAGGATTATATATACTTAAATCCTACAACGAATATATGTCTTATATATATATATACACACACACACACAAATAATAAAAATAGTATATTTAAAAATGGATTAATTGTGGAAAATAAAAAAAAGTAATTAAAAAATCATATATAACGACAGATTGACTATGGTAGTATCTGTCGTTAATATTTAAATATTTATAATATTATTTCAGAGTCTTAATAATAACGATCGAAGATCACTCACATTACAAATCTAAATTCCTCAAAAATAGAAATCTGTTCAATTACTCGTCAAATAACTTCTAAAGTCATAAATTATTTTATTCTACGGTCAACATTGATTAAATCTGAAATAACAATTACGAAAAAACCATGGAATTCTTGTTGAGGGTTATTAGCACTATGGTAGGATCAATTCTGGAAAAGCAAAGTCAAATAAAGATTTACACCCTATCTACATTTGACAACATGCTATGATATTAGGTATATTTTTCTCCATCATAGAATATGCCATGACATAAGATGCAATTAGGTAACTTTGATCAAAATATTGTCCAATAAGGGCACCCTTCAACAGTTATTTCGTTGTGTATTTGAGGTCGACTCAAACATTCAGATTGCCGTCTTTGGTAACAACACGTGTCATGACATAAAGTTCAAAAATCTCCAAGTAGCACCATTAATTCATTTTCCTCTTTTAAATTGATAGTGACAATTTACTCTCCAAAATGAGTTCCATCACATAAAATTGATAATAATAATAATAATAATAATAATAATAATAGTAAATAAAAAAATATCCTTATATCATATATGTATGTGTATATATTTGAGGATTTGATTGTTTACTATGTATGAAATGAAATGTGTGTGTGTGTGTCTGTGTGTATGAGGATTTGATTGATAGTAACCAAACACTTTACAGATGCCGTCAATGAAATGTGTGTGGGCCCAAGATGAAATTCTATCGGGGCCTATTAACTACATCAGCCCAATCATGGGCCTTCACGTGGCACTATTCCAAAGTCTCATGATATTAAGAAAATACTGAAAAGAAAAATCAAAGATCCACAACTGTGGTGGTGGACTCCAGTTGTATCATAAATTCATCTCTAGGTACATTAAAAATTGATGCATTTCACATACATAAATTTAATATGCACGTATCTGGTGTTGGATTAGACATGAGTAGTCTTAATACTTTACTTTTGGAATAGTGTTATGTCAAAAAATTGGTAGGATCAATAGTTTTTTTGGAGTGAGCAGATAGTCTTGTTTTACGAGTTTTGATTTGTCTCTATAATAAAATTAATTTCTGGCCAACTCAATTGTAGATTATCTCGAACAATAAAATATTGCTATCAAATTGTATAAGTGTGTTACATGTGATGAAACAAATTTTTAAAAATATGATATTGAATCATGTTGTTTGGTCTGGACAATGAATCTGGGTTCTCAAACGGTTTTACACAATTTTTTGTCATTATAAAATTATTAATAATAGAAATTAAAAAGACAGAGCTGTGAAAATTCCTGAGTACTCATCCCTAACATCTATGTGATCAAACTGATAAGCAGAGTGCCTGTATTATGAAAAAATACACTATATGCATTCAAGAATCATAGTCTTGAACTCTAGTATGCAGTATCATGTAATGGTTGAGGATAGATACAATACATACATTTTTAGCTTTAATCTAAGACTAGAAGTCATAAATAATTATAAAATTCGAAATGTTTAAAGGAGTCGATCAATCTGAGCTAAACAGAAACTCTAATTAAATTTTGGGATCAATTTTTTTGTTATGATGATAATTTAAATAATTAGGAAGGTTATTCCACACGTGGCTAGAAAAGATAATTGGCATCTAGTTTGGTGGCTTTTTATTTCAAGGGTTGCGGCTATAAGTGCTTCCGTCTAGGAAGCCCAATTTGGGCAATTAAATAATATTTATTTTTCTGTTAATTCGAATGAATTAAAGAGGTGAAGTGGGCACGTGCAAGCTCATAAACACCTCTTCCGTTGGGACCACTTCCGGTGGCTTCTCTCTCTCTCTAAAAGGCACGCGGCCTATGAACATTCCCGCCGCCACGCTCCGCCTCGACGCATATTAGTATATTATAATTAATTATTAATAATTTATTAATCATTTAATTGAGATTTAGAACCTATGATTGAAATTTATTAATTCATAATTAGAATTTATTAATTTATAACTACAATTTAATTAAGCTTGGGCAACATTACTATATGGTAATTTATGTTATACATAAATAAAAGTTGTATTTGTTAAATCATTTATTGACAACGTTGTTGACAATACGTAAAAACGTGATGCCATTTTAATTGTATGTGGCAATATATATCGGTTGGATACATGCAAGTTGTTATTCAAATTATATTATGATAGGAATATTTAATTATTAATCAATAGGTACCATTATTTATAGTTAGTTTATCTTAAGTTAATTGTACTTAATCATTTATACTTTTTTTTTAAATTTAAAATGCACGTGAAATTGGTTTGGGAAATTTTCTTTAGGGTATATTATAAATTCTGAGGTATACGGTTGAAGTGCAAGACGATTAATTAACCCCACACACACACACACATATATATATATATATGAAAATTGGTCGCTAATATCACGAACAATGACCAAATTCTAGATTTTTCCACGAATTTAAAATTTAGTCGCAAAAATTATAAACTTTTTTGTTGTCGATTTCCCATGATAACCCGAACCGAAACCGACATGGTAAATTGAAAGTTGAAGTGGCAATTAAATCTATCAACACAACGTCGTTTTGATACAATTTTTTTTAAAAAATTAGGGCAATTGGTCGCTAATATCACGAATTATGGCCGAATTCTGAATTTTCCCACGAACTTAAAACTTAGTTGCAAAAATCATGAATTTTGTTGTTGTTGTCGATTTCTTACGACCAGCCTCCCCCAAGAGATCTCCACCTAATCAGTCAAAATGATAGTTAACAGGCCTAAATACACTTCACAGAAGCCTTTATCAAGTACTATGAGTGAGGAGAATACAAAAAGATCAACAACTTAATTATTGAATACAAGTGTAGAAACCTCATCTCTGCCATTTGCCAAGAACGAATGCTTCTTCCTGCATCTCATTAGGTGGTGGCAGGATCGGTCCGTCCGATGTGAATGAACCCTCAAAGTCTTGGCCAAGGTCGTACAGCAAGTTGTTGTTACCATTCGAGATCGGAATTGTGGCGTCATGCTTAAAAGACTCAGCATTCGACTGTAATCTGGATGGATCAGAGGAGTTTAGTTGGTCTACTGAAACTTGCTCGGATTCCGAGTATTCTGGCAGGAAGGCAGGGCCGGAGTAGAGCAGAGCGTCGTCGGATGAGAAGGCGGGATAGGAATAAGCGTAGCTCGTGTGTCCTTCTTAGTCAAATGGAAGACGTGTCGCGCCATCGATGGATGCCATCTCTCTCTCACTCTCTCTCCCTCTCTCTCCCTAAACAGTCGATTGGTGTAGTGTGTGTTGGGGGAGATGAGAAAGTGGGAAGAGAGAAGGAGTGTATGATGTGCATTTTAAAAAAATAGTATCGAAACGACGTCGTTTTAATAGATTTAATTGCCACTTCATCTTTCAATTTTCCACGTAGTTTTCGGTTTGGTCGATCGTGGAAATTAGGAAATTACCAAGTGTTAAGTTCGTGGGAAAATCCAGAATTCGGCCATAGTTCGTGATATTATCGACCAATTGCCCTCAGCTTCAATTTGCCACATCGATTTTGATTTGGGGGATCGTGGGAAATTGGCAACAACAGCGAAGTTCATGATTTTTGCGACTAAGTTTAAAGTTCGTGGAAAAATCCAGAATTCGGCCGTAGTTCGTGATATTGGCAACCAATTGCCCATATATATATATATATATATATAAGAACGAAATATATATTTCTTCGAATTAAATTGCCTTATGCCTTGTGGTCTAGAGTAAAAATACATAAATGTCATCAATAGCACAATTTACCGACAATTTTAATTAGTAATAAGTTTTTTGAAAGTCATATATAGCTACTAGAAAAAAAAAATTAAATGCTACTTGATCAAGCTACTAATGCAATTAAAGTAAGCTTTGAATTAAGTTTTGGCATCATTAAGTGAGTACAACTTAATTTAACTCGAATTATCAAATATATTCCACTTTGTAGATCCAAAATTTATTGTACATTAAATAGCAAAAAGTCGTCTAATTAAGGAAACCATATAAAATAAGATGACATTAATTTAACAAAAGTTTTATTAATAAAATAAAAAAAAAACATTTTATTGGGAGAAGGGTGTGGAGGAATCTCTTGATACGAGAAATAAAGAATAAAGAGGGGGCGTTGAATCAATTTCTATAGACTTATTCAGATTCGATAGATAACGATTTAAATATATACTTTACTATTTTAGCGACCTCTATGTTTAGGATATCTTTTCCTATTATTTGATCCCTTAATATTCTATATTTTTATGAAGTTGACATGCATATAGATTTTTATTGGATCCATCCATACTGATTATAGTATTTTGCTATAATCTTTATTATTTATTTATTTATTTTCTGATGCAAAGAAATTTACTGTAATTATCCATGAGCAAATACTAGTAAATTCCTATGTAATAATTTATAAATTTAAAAAAAGAGAAGAATTATATTAGATAAGTCCTTTGCAAGAGTTTCGAATTAATTAAATGATTCAAACTCTTAACCTTTAGGGTTCATTTGGTAGTAAGATGAGATAATGCAAAACATGATAATAATCAAGATAAATGATCTTGAATTGGCAAGATAGTATATCTAACTATTTTATTGGTAGTTGTATTCGTCAGATCTAGAAGAGAGGCAGCGGTGAAAAGTGAAAGAGAGAGATAGTCTGAGGCAGTGAAAAGAGAGAGCGAGAGAGAGAGAAAGAGAGTCTGCGGCTGTGAGAAGATAGAGAGGGTATGGGTGGATAATAGGCAGCCTATTTGAGGACCAATAGAAATCAGATACACTATCGCACCAATTTGGTGCAATAGCTAAGCGGTACAAAATAGTGTAAATATGTTGGGCTTGGACGAGCCTTGTGCCTAAACGCGGGCATGCATAATAGCCTATCTTATATACTAAACACTTGGTTTGGGCCATATAAAATTCCTTAACATGGGTTAACATGCTTACCAAACGGCCCCTTAAGTTACAAACTTACTCAATTAACTGATTGAATGTCAAAAGGCTTGTATATATATATATATTCTTTTTCATTCATCAATTAACTGCAATGATTCTAAAACATAATGTAAGTGGAAGATTCCAAATATTCTTTTTCATTCATCAATTAACTTCCATTTGTTCCCATATACTAATTGATCAAAAATCTTGGTCTAATTAATGGACACATCAATTCCTTTTAAGTCAAATTTGTTACATTTTATTTTCCAACTATTAACAGTTTTACATGGTTTGCAGACCACTGGAAGATGTTAGGCGTGATTGATCGGTCGATTCAGTTATAATTAAATGGCAAAAACACCTCATTCAAGAACCGGAACCAAAATCGAATTGAACTCAGCTTGATTTATCCTACTAACCAATGGGTTAACAAAAAGTTAACCGAATTAAATCTTAAAAATTAACTCTAATGGACCTTTAGGATCGCTCATATACACGCAGGATTCTCATGTCCACCCGCTTCTCTTTAATATTACTCCACTTCATCCCTCCTCCTTATCCTCTTAACCGATATGGGATAAGTCCCTGTGAGGTCAAAGCCCTTGATCAGATTAAGAAGCTTTCCAAGAAAATAGATGTTGCACGTGCCTCCACGTCCGAGCCTGGCGCCCAGATCACCTGGTCAAGAGACGAATTTGAGTCAATGAGCCGGAAGGTTGAGAAATCTGACAAATTGTTAGATATAAAAGTTGCAGCTGCCATGGATTAGGTGGAAGTTGCCCTGCAAAGGTTGGAGGCTACCCAGATGCCTCCACTGACTTGGTTACAAGGCGTGAAGCTCACTCCCATGTAGATTTTCTTAGCCGCATGTTGAACGCCTTTCACCGCATGTTTGAACATACGACTTCGTGGTTTGGGATGAAGCGAACGTTCTATCAACTGAGCTACATGCAGTTTGATATACAGAACTAACAGTATAAAATTTATTCATTATTTAGATCGTTTTTTCTTCGGCACTTCTGTTATAATTGATCAGTTACCGGTTATAACTGATAATCAATTTTTTTTCTTAAACACTAATAAAAGTTGAATCAAAATCGAAAATTTCGATTATCATTTGATTTGGTTACTGATTAACCGATAACTGCATAACTGATTTATCACCCCTAGCAGACACACACTTAGACAAGAGCTCCCAAACCTTTTTCTTTTTTCTTTTTTTTTCTTTTTCATACTTGTAAATTTCGTAATTGGTTGAAATTTTGCATTATAGCCTCATTGCGGCTGGAATATGTCTCTTACTCATGCAAGTGTGGCTCCATAGCAGAAAAGTAAGTCCCTTCTAAAAAAAATGATGTGCCTGCCATTGTTGCAGATTATGATATAGGAACAAACTTTCCTTAGTGTGCACCTTAAATAACAAAAACAAAATTCTAATATTAAAAAAATGAAAAGATTTACAATAACAACTCTTTCTAATAAAACTCATTACTACATGTTTTATCATAATCCTATGTGATAAACATATATTGACATATTGATACAAAAGAAATAATAATAAAGAGATAAATTATAGTATTAAATGAATAAATTATAGTATTAAATGAACTTTTGTCCGTACTAATAATGTGGTTTGATTAGTAATGCTTAGATGTGTATACTTGTAAGCCACTCACGTGGCATTTTTCAATGACATGATAAGATCATAGTAAATGGGTGTCTTTTTTTATTACAATATTGGAATTTTGGGCATATAAAATTGCAGAATATTCTATACCCTTAAATCATTACTAGTACTTTTTTTCCTTAATCTAGACAACTTAAAAAGCAGGGGGGGTTCTCATCTGGTTCAGGCCCCAATGGCTATGTTCCCAAAATTCCACAAACTGAATAAATTGATTAAAAAAAGAAGCAACAAAGACATTTGTGTTTATAAAGCTAGTGGAATCAATTATGCACACCTACAACTATCCTTTTATTTTATTCATTTAATCCCAAATCTTATGCTACATGTTCATCTCCCAACTCCTTAGCCCTCCGCCTTCCTTTTTTTACCCTTTTCTTTTCCATATCATATAAGCTCATGTTGGATTGCTTATGTCGTCCTCCTCACAACTCTCAACTTACTGCTATTCTTAAGGGGCCAATCAAAAGTATATATCTCATCATTTTAGTTAATGTTGCATTGCTTTCGTCGGAACTCCAATGTTAAAGCGTATTCTTCCTTCTGGAAACTCCTATTCGTGAATAATATTTGAAAAACAAAGATATAAAAACTAATGGAAGAAAGAAGAGTAAATAATCAGACACTTGTAGTGAAATTCAATTCACCATAATCAAGTTACAATTTCTTTTCATTAATCCCCCACAAAAAAAGAAAAGAAAAAAGAAGAACGAATTACAAGCATAAAAATTACATATCATCAAAAGTTGAATGACCTTATCCCCTCTCCACAAATACTATGAAGAATTGAACCTATTTAAATTTCTAGGGTTTATGTATCCTTTGTGATCAAATGTTGATTAATTAACTATATATATATAGATATATTTATAATCTCAAGCATTCCCATTGAACTACTGCTGCAAGAACCACAGATCATCAACACTCCACAAACTCTCAGTCGCATCGCCGTTTACCGCCCACTCTCCGGTGAAATCCAGCCCTTGATTGAAGTATCCACTTGGGCTAGTTAAAGATTGATCTCCATAGCTAAATTGATTATTGCAATTTGCCGGATAATAATTATCCTGATTGCCGCCGTGATTCGCCGGATAATTGTTGTAGCAATCGGTTAAGTCCGACGCCGGCGTGCCGAACGACTCCGACGAGGCGGCCGCGCTCGAGTTCTCCGGCGTGAACCCGCCCCTCGATGCGGCGCCGGCCCCGCCAATGGCGGGGTAAGGAGGGGCGATTTGGGCCGGACCCACGTCGGTATTCACGTTGTAGGAAGGGGCGGAGACAGAGGAGGAGGGGGCGGCGGCGGAGGCTTGGATGCGCTCGACCAATCTTGGCATCCAAAGGTAGCGCATGGTGTCCTTGAATTGCTTGCTGTTCACGTCACATTTGAGCTGCTTCGCATGCTTTTGCACACGTGTACGCCAGTAGTTTTTGATTTCATTGTCTGTCCTTCCCGGTAAATGTTGTGCTATTTTCGACCATCTGAAATTCAAGTTTTATATAAATAAAGAAAAAAATTCGACTAACATTTCATAAATTGGCGAGTAACTTAATTTTTAGTTTCTCTTAAATAATTAAATAAAAAATAATTACATGGACATAGGTAGGGTGAGGAGGGGGCTCAAGCTCCCACCATACCAATTTGTTTTTTTAAAATTTCTTTCTTGAAGTATTTTCAAGTTTATCCTAGTTTTATAGAAATTGTATATAACTGGAGCTTTTGCATAACAATTTCAATGAAAATTGCATAAATTTAAATATATTTTCTTAATTTTGTTGAAACTTGGCTTTTGTTATATTTGCTAAGTTTTTTTTTTTTTTGAGAATATAATTTTCATATTCTCGAAAAATGTTTAGAAAATATAGCTTTGGTGATTGATTATTTTTTTCTGCCTCGATCACTAATTACATATATATTTTTGGAGGAAATGAAATAAAAAATACCTATTGCCCCAGCGAGAATGGAGTTCGAGAATGAGGAGCTGCTCCTCGAGAGTGATGTTGCCGCGGCGGACGTCGGGGCGCAAGTAGTTGAGCCACCGCAATCTGCAGCTCTTTCCGGTTCTCTTCAAGCCTTATTTTAAATCAATAAATTATTTAATTAGTTGGTCATGATTTGAGACAATCAAAGAAAAGAAGGGAAAAAATAACAAACAAGCTTTAATTGGTAAAGTTTCATTACACGTAAATTCTCGGACCATTGGTATGCTTTTTTAAGTGGATTTTAGCCTCGAATTCTTTTCTTGTACGGACATCGAGCTTTATACATATGCATATATCATATCAAACTTATCTCTAACTAAAATGAAAATTAAATAAACATTTTTTATTTTTGAAAAAATAGAATTAAATATATATTTACCTGCAGAGCGAGCTAGGGAATTCCAACGGCCTTCGCCATGGTGGGCTATGTAGTTGATGAGAGTGAAATCTTCATCAACTGTCCATGGCCCTCTTCTTAGCTCCAACAAATCTTCTTCACTTTGGCTGTAATTTTTTGATGATGATTTTGTGCCATCTTGATCCATGTTGCTAGTTGTTTTCTCTCTCTAGAAATTGATCGAGAAAAGTTGATGATGGATGATATGGTGTGGAGAGAGAGAGAGAGAGAGAGAGAGAGGGTGAGGGTGGTGGTGATGAAAGAGAAACGGGGTAGGGGTGGGGTTGTGTTGATGTGGAAGAGGATAAAGGAGGGAGGGGCTTTATATAGATGGAATAGTTGAGGGTTTGAAAACGGAGGCATGTGTGAGAGAAAGCGAGACAGAGAGAGAGAGAGACAGGGGGTTAATTATATTATTAATTGTGGGCTAATTAGTTTAATCTCTCTTTCTGAAAAATGGGATATTGGAAGTAATAGAAAATTAGTATTTAGTTAAGCGAGTGAGGGCTTTGAAGGTTGACTCTTTGACTTAGGCTTATTTCTCTTGTGTGGAAAATGGTTTATTTTTTTAATTAGTGTTATTTTATTTTTATTTCTGTGTGTATTTTCGGATCAAGTTGCATTAAAATTTGACTGTCACATGTATATTTCCACAATAGAGAATGTGTTGGAGCAGTAGATTTAATTAATCAGGAGCTTTGACATGTAGCTAGAATGATATTAATTAATTATAAATAATTCGGTTATTTGTTAATTGTTGCTGAAATTAAATATACGTATGTGTTATACTGTTTTTGAGTCTTGGATTTGGGTTTCGATGGTTTGATTTAGACAGTGAATAGTGTGATGATCTATACTTATTTCAATGTGAATTTGTGTGTCCTTCAAAGTACTAAAACAAACATGTATGTGACAAGTTGATTTAATCATGGCATTAGAAAATATTATTGTGGAGGCCTGTGAAATAATAACGACTTAGTTAGTGATATTTCCTACCACATATTAAATATTGTAAATGTAATTATTTGAGCAATACCGGCCGAATGTTGTTAATGAAAATTAATTATATTTTTGATATATATATAATTAATAAATAACATCTACATATATATTTTATATTGTTAATTAATAATCAATGTCTGTATTTGCAATTAATATTATATATATGTTAGTAGGGCTATTATAAGCCATAATATAATCGACCTAACTAACGAGGTATATAGTTTGCTAGGAATTATTTATAATAATTATCGTAATAAATTAATCGTCGGAAATTTGATGGACGCAGCTATATATATGCTTAAACCAACCCCCTTTTATTTAATTATTGTATTGCAAATGTTAAAAAAGGTGTAATAATATAACATATTTAAGAAAGTAGTATTTTTCAACTTCCATTTCTATAAGAAAAAAGTAATTTACACATTTTCTTAAAATAACTAACGTACGGTACGATTTTTATTTATTTATTAAATTTGATGAAGTTTTATTAGCTAGCTTCTATTCAAAATAACAACAAGCTAAATCCTATTAAATGTTTGATAAATATGAAGTCTAAGTCTTTGGTAATGTTGAATTCGCGGGAATTAAATCAGGAATAAAAAAAAGATTGCACGAGTTTTCGCTTATTGAATTTATTACTCTATGTATATATATATAGAAATAGAAGGCACCTTTATCCCTTATTAATTGAACTTTAATTGTAGCTGGACTCTTAAATTAGGATCTCGAGCCTATATAACATAGAATTATTCTTATCTATTTCTTTTAAGAGCAGTGATAAATTTATATAATTATGAATATATAATTAGGACAAATTTGTTATTTTTTTTTATAATTTTCGAAAATTAAGGAGTATACATATTTTAATTGATTTTGTATTTTACATAATTACCCCTTTATGTTAATTAAGGGAGAGATCGTAATATTTCTTAATTCCAATTTTAAAAGGAAATACTTAATATTTTCTTAAAGCTAACCTTATTTTAATTTACATAAAAAAAATGAATTTAAACTTACCTAAAATGGTTAGCTAATCTAATCTAGTTAAATTTTGAATTTGAATTTATTTAAAAAAACACTAATGAAACTCTTATAAACGAAGATTAACATTTATTTTCAAAACATAAATATGGTTACAATTTTCTTTTGTAACAGTTTCTCTCTTGTCATAGAGTCGTACCCTCTCAGTTGTTTTGTTACAATTTTTAAGACTTGATTTATAATTATTATTATTTTTAATTTTTTTGGGTCAGAGCTATAAATAATATAGAGGGCGGCTGAGTTGAACGTAATTATAAAGAATAATAAGTAGAATTACAAAATAATATATATAGTGTGTTAATCAACCTAATCATATTACTAATGTCGATATAAATTTATTAGATATAATACATTATAGTGTGTTAACTGAATTATTTATATTAATAATTAAATATAAATATCATCTAAAAATGAAGTAACTATTACTTCTATATAAAACTAACATTATAAAATTTATAACCAAGATATGAATACTATATCATAATCTATTTTTATAGTGTTAATTCAAAATATAGGAATAAATGGGAAACCATTATTGATTCTCTTTGAAAAAAAGGTGTTAATTCAAAATATAATATTATTTTTTCTACAATGTTATTATGTTATATTATTTAACGTATTATTCACTATTACTACGTTATGTTATTATGTAGCACATTATATACTAGTGTTTGGTTGCCAAGATTAAATTGCTTGAGATTGTCCTAAATTGAATTGGTCCGATATTATCCGAGATTCATTTTTTTCACGGGGAGGCCAAAACTCATAGGAAGACTAATCCTACGTGGCATTGTCCAGAAAAATTTGCAATCGCATGCACAATGAATAACAAAAATTTATGTGAAATAATAAGTAAACATTGTCGGAGGAATAAATTATACTTGCAAGCTCGACCTGCATGTGATAGGTTCGATCTGGAAATGTTGGTGAGATTCAAAATGATTCCAAGATACCCATAATTATGATGTTCTGAGGTTATGTTAATTTAAATATTATTACTATGATATATGCTAATGAAACATATTATATACACGAGATAAGAATGGTGCTAGATTTTCAAGAACAAGAGAGCTTCAATGACAGCAAGGGATTGAAAATGAGCTTACTTTTAATTTAAAATATTATAATTTTGAGGGGAAAAAAATAAGACATGAAGAATAATATATATTTTTCAAATGTTAATAGCGTCTCATTTAAGCTAGTCAAATTGGCTCCAACACAATGTTAATTCATAATCATAATTAAAAAAATTGATGTGCATATTTAATAGTTGATAACAATTCCTAAACTAATAGGGTATAAATGGAATAAATAAATAAAAATTGCCATATTGATTAGCAGAAGCAAATTAGTCATGCCCCGATAAAATTAATAATAAAACCGGTTTAAATGAAATCTATCCGAATTCAGAATTTATGAACATTATGTATATATAATTTATGTAAATTTATGTTTGATTTTCTTTTAAATCGTGTCAACCCCCTCTCCACAATTTCAATTGTCAGATACTTCTTTTTTACTTATATTTAATCCTTGTTGAGAGTATTAAATGTGTGTAACTATACATGCCGTATACTATGAAAGTCTCAATGCTTGACTTCACGAATTATACATATATATGTGTGTGTGTGTGTGTTAGTATTACCTTTTTAACATACTGCATTAAGAAAATCATATTAAACCTCGGTGTACATTCTTTTCCCCAAAATTAAACTAATATGAATATCCAAAGCAATTAATAGTAATAAATAGGTTAGTACTGAAGGGGGTAAATACATATTTATTTTATAAGATAAAGATAAGGATGCTACTTGCCCACTTTTTCCGTACTAATATTTATGGTTATGTATATTACTTGAATGAAAGTCAGAAGAAATTCTCAATGCCTACAGGCTACATCAATTCTAAGATATTTCTCCAACATCGCCTTAATTAATTATTTACTCAAAATAGCTGCACCTTTCTCTTAGACTCTTTTTTCGCTTTCCGGAGATAAGACCATCCAAACCGTTCGATTTTATTTTATTTTAATGAAAATCCTCGAAGATTCCTTCTAGTTAGGACTAGCTGGTAAAAAAAAAAAAAAAGGGGAGGAAAGGGAGAGAAAGAAACTAGTATAAACAACAATTTGCATGAATTTTGCAATATCACAGTTAATTAATACGTAAATAAATAACATTTTGACTTAATTAATAAAGTATCGGTTGAACTCAAACACAAATTTTCAGTGATGAGTTTGCTATGCATCTTTGTATTTCATGACATTAAACTTCTTTGTATTGCAATTTCTGTCTTGAATTTGTAGGGTATTAGATTTTACATATATAATCAACTATATATTTCGAAAGAATTCTTTATGGGTGTGTTTGGTAGAACAGATTTGAAATTATGTTGGAAATGTAATTTTATAGAATTAAATTTAAAGTTATAAAAAAATTTAATTCAATTCCACATTTTTTGTTTGGTAAAATTAAATAATTCATATAATGTTGTATATTAATTTCAAATTATTTATTTGGTAAGTCAAAAAATTAACCAAGATTTGACATTGACTTATAATTGAATATATTTTTTATATATCATGTAACTTTATATTATTTTATATACATATATATATTTTCGGTTGTATATACAAGTCTATGTATTGTGTGTGCGTGTCGTGTGTGTAATTTTTTGTGCAGTGTGTGTTTATGTCCGTTTATGTGTGTTTGTTGTGTGTTGTGTGTGCGTGTGTGCAGTGTGTGTATTGGTGCAATGTGTGTGTATACAGTGTGTGCAGTATGTGTGTTATGCGTGCAGTGTGTGTGTTGTGTGCAGTGTAGTATGTGTATTCAGTGGCGGATCTATAACTGACAAATGGAGGGGGCGGAATTAGTTGCAGTAAACTAAATCTTTCAGTCATCTTCTTTTTTTGGACGGGCCGACAGCTAACAGAGGGGGCGACCATGGTGGTTTTCCGGCCAGGGTATTGGAAAATTGCCCGTCGGGGGGGGGGGGTCGGCCGCCCCTCCCTGTATCCGCCGTTGTGTGTTGTGTGTAGTGTGTTTGTGGGTTTGAGATATACTAAATTTTATATCTATTTAAATTTCCAGATCTTTACTTTATTAATAGAATTCAAATTGTGTAATTTAATGAATTTGGAATGTGAGAATGCTACATTAAATGTAAACACATTGGCGGACACAGTAAGAACGGAGAAGGACCCCTACCAATTTCTTCTTCTTCTTCTTCTTCTTCTTCTTCTTCTTCTTCTTCTTCTTCTTCTTCTTCTTCTTCTTCTTCTTCT
>JAYDZE010125477.1:0-23248 GCA_034509125.1 Monilaria moniliformis
TTCAAAATTAAAATACCGTATATGCCCTTTTCAATCAAATTAAATAAATAAATAAAATCCAAATGGCATTATTGTAATGGTCTGATCTTAAAATCCAACGGCAGATATTAGGTCTTAGTTCTGCATTAACATTAAATTCGCATTTGAATGAAACTCTCTCTCTATATATATATATATATATATACATATCTCTGATCGTTCTAGACCATTCTAATGATTGTCATTATTTGAGTTTATCTTTTGGAAAATTATAAGTTAGTTTCTAAACAAAGAAAAAAAAAATCTCGAAGTGATATCACTTATTTGATTCTTCGGTAATCGAGTAAGGGGTATTACACTTATAAACGTTTTGTGCTTAAAATCTCATAATTTATAAATTTTCGTCTTTGGTCACATATATAGTCTCATAATTAACCTTTTGAAAAAATTCATTACGTTTGAACCTACTGTATCACGCAGCTCTAGGCGGTCAGTTATCGGTTATCGGTAACCGATTTCGTCGTAACCAATAACTGATTTCGTCGGATAAGGTTCGGTGTCAGTTAGTGTATTTCGAAGGAGTTGGTTATCGGTTATAACCGATAACTTGGTTAACCGAACTAACCGGCTTAAATTTTCAATTTAAAATCAATTATAATTATAATTTTAAATGAATTATAAACAAGCCCTAAAACTAGAAGTGTTCCTCTCACTTCTCGCCTTCTCCTGTTTGGCTGTTCAGCCTGTTCTCCAGAGTCCAGACTTGAGACTCCCACAGCCACAGACCACAGTCCGTCAGTGACAGTTCCACCTCACTCCCCGCTCCGCCTCCGCTTCTCTCTCCCTCCCCGTCTCCGGCGACTCCCCCCTGAGCTCTCTCTGTCTCTCCCTCCATCAGGCCTGTCTCACTCCGCCTCTGCCATCTCCTCCGCCTCTGCTGTCTTCTCCACTTCTCACGGTAAGGTCTTCCACCGGCGACGCCTATGGGACTCAGTTTCTAATTCTCTACTAGCCAATTTGGCTTGCAACATTTAATATTTAAATAAAAATTGGGTTTTTTTTTGCAGCGTTTGGAATTGGATCCGCTGTCGGCCTGCTGCTCATCTTTGTTGAGTCTGGCAGTCTGCTGCCTCTGCCTCCAGGCTCCAGCCACGGACCACTACCGCCCTCTTGGACTAGGTACATACAAATATTACGCAAGGGTTTCTTAATTTTGTAGATACATTCTAGCTGAAAATTGCCCTATTCTGTCTTGTTGTTGCTTTACTCCAGATTGACATAACTGTAAGCATGCTGTAGTTGGATGGTTGTTTCTGTGGAACTGATGAACAGTTGAATAGAAAATCTGATAATGCTAATATTTGCTTGTGTCATATATGCTCTTGTTTGCTTCCAGAAATTACTTAATGTTGACATAACTTAAGAGGTATGAAAGTTAGCTGCTTGAATTTGTGGGGATTGCATTAAGACTTTTATGGTTTGAATTTGTCTTGTGAACTTGCTATGGTTTGAGACTTTGGAAAGATGGAATTTTGTTGTGTTGTTGAACCTTTGAGCCAAGGGTGTTTGAGCAATTTGTCATTTGATTTATACCAGCCTATCAGGGCCTTGTTAGTCTCATTGTTGCACCCTCTGTCCATAGTTCATAACTTGATATTGGTTTGATGGTTTCTACTTAAAAATATGAGCATTTCAAAATCTAAATTATTTTAGAGTATTTGGCCTGATCTTGATGGTCAGAATTTCGATTAAAGCCACAATTAAGTGGACCAAAGCTATCCTCTATTTTTAGGCCTACTTAAACAATTATAAATTCAAGTTATTACAATAACTTAGATAAAGAGTTGGCGTGGATGATATTATAACATTTTAAAAGTTAGTTTAATTCGTAAAAACGGTATAATAATAATTTGTAATTAACCCTGCAAATAATTTAACTTACGTGAGTTTTTCAAAGTTGCTCCCACCATTTCTCAATATGACTGTTTGACTGAAAAGACGAGAACACGAATAATTTTTAATAGAATGTAATATTGATATAGAATATAGAGTATCCTCAAAAATAAGATAAAATAAAAAGAAGAAGAAAAGAATAAAATCAAAATCAAAAGGCATTAATGTATGAATGCTTGTAGTAGTGTAGGGGATAATGTCTTTCATAACCACTCATAGGTCAAGGGATCAATTCCTCTTTGGCACAAATTGAATTTTTTCTTGGAGCAATTCGGTTATATCGGTTAGTGAGCTAACCGATTAACATTTTGGTTTCAGTTTCGGTTAGTCAAATTGAGGCTCTGTGAACTCGGTTATTAACCGAACCGACTGATTAAGCAGGTCTACTCAGCTCTAAATAAAAAAACTTGAAAATCAAGTCTGAAGAATTGCACACACACAGCAGCCCCTTTAAATTTTATCCCGCCACCGCTTTGTTTCATCTTCTTCCCCTCCATAACCCAATTCTCCGCCGCCTGCACAAAAATATTCAACAACTGAAAGCAACAAGCAGATTAATTTTCATACTCTCCAATCCGCCATCTGTATCACTTCCAGTTTTCAAATCTGTACGTAGTCCCTCACTTCATTTTTGTTGCTTGTATAAAACTCAAAATTTCAAAGATGTAGTTTTTAAAACTGGAAACCCTTTCTGTGTATAATTACGTATCAGAATAACTGCAGTTTTTTAAGAAAAATGAATTTCACTATGACGTATGTCCAAACATTAACATTTAACATTTAAGAGACTTTGATCTCTAGCATTTTTTATCAATGGAACGCTTGAATATTTATTCTTTATTTTTAAATGATAAAACCCCCGATTGCTCACTACTAGAAGCTGGATAATTTGTGAATTTCCTATTCTTCCAAATTTTCAGTTTATTTATTTACCATTTGGTTCATTTTTTTGTGTTCTTCATTTCTTTTATATTCCCAGCAATTGGTAGCGCCTGATGTTGATGACGTTTTCTTTCTGGGATAGGATAGGTCATGCTATGATCTGCAGTTCACTCTTTCTATGTTTTTTAGCTTATTTGTATCAAAAAGGGGAAATGTTCTACTCAGGGGCCTGCATTTTTGTAAGAAATTCACGTCACCTGGTGCTGAAGATATTATTTTGAAGGCTATTTGTGTGAATATAAGCCAGAAGAAATGGAAGTTCTTGGACCAAATTTCTTCAAGTCTCACAACTACTTTGCTCCCGCGTATTTTTCAAGAGCTCCGGAGCTCTCCGCAGCTACTTTTAGAGTTCTACCAACGAGTGGGGGGAGTAGACACTGTTTCGTGCTCACTAGAATCTTGTTGTATTTTGATTCATGTGATGGTAGAACGTAAGAACTTTGATGATGCATTGTGCTTGATGAAAGAAATGATGATATCCAAAGGCTATTTGCCTTTGAAGGTTTTAGAAGCGTTGATCCGTAGCTCTGCTGGAGGTTTCCCGAGTAGCGCTGTTTTTGATGCATTGGTTAGGGCTTGCACACAGATTGGGGCAACTGAGGATGCATATGAGGTTATCAAGAAATCAAAGATCAGAGGCATTCATGTGTCCATTCATGCTTGGAACAATTTTTTGGGCCACCTATTGAAGAAAGGTGATGTTGCTGGCTTTTGGGCAATGTACAGAAGAATGGTTTCTTATGAGTATTATGAGAGTGTGAATACTTATAATCTGCTAATTTATGCGCTTTGTAAAGAAGGTCAACTATCTGAGGCTTTGTCAGTGTTTTATAGAATGATAAAGGCTGGACTTTTGCCTAATATTGTTGGATTCAATATGCTTATTGACGGAGCTTGTAGGGCTGATGACCTTAATGTAGCGCAGAAGGTTATTGAGAATATGGGAACAATGTCAAGGGGGTACGTCTCTGCTAATGTAGTTACATACAACTCTCTCATCAATGGTTATTGCAAGCAAGGTAATCCTGAAATGGCTGAAGAAGTTTTAGATAAAATGATCGAGATGGGTGTGAAGCCTAATATACGAACTTATGCCACAGTGATTGATGGGTATTCGAGAAAGGGGTACTTGGAGGAGGGATATAAGCTCTGTGATAGGATGGTTGAAAATAGCTTGATTCCGGACACAGTCATTTATACTTCATTTATCCACTGGCTATGGATGGAAGGAGATATTAGTGGAGTTTCACTGTTACTATCAAACATGATGGAGAATCACGTAGACCCTGATGAAGTCACCCACACTATTATAATAAAAGGATTATGCAGGAATGGTCATGTCAATGAAGCTCTAAAAGTTCAGAATTGGATAATAGATATGAACCTTGTTGAAGATGCTTTCTCTCACAGTATTCTCATCAATTATCTTTGCAGAAGCAATGATATATCTGGAGCAGAGCAACTCCTCTGCAGAATGTTTATTCGAGGCTTACTTCCAGACACGGTCACATATGGTGCTATGATTGATGGATACTGCAAAGCGAGCAAAATGGAAAGCGCCATTGAGGCATACACTGACATGGTTAAGGTGTACAAGCCAAATTTGGTTATCCTCAATTCCATTTTGAATGGTTTTTGCAAAGAAGAATCTATGGACCTCTCCATGTCTTTGCTAGATGAGATGAAGACATTGAATATGTTTGATACCACAAGTTTCAACACGTTGTTGAGTTCCCACTGCTGTGCAGGGAGATTGAAAGAAGCGTTTGATTTGTTCTTGAATATGAGAAGAATGGGCTTCTTGGTGAATATAGTCACCTATAATATTATGATTAACTGCCTATGCAAATTCGGATTGTTTGAGCATGCTGGACAGATTTTGAGTCTCATGCTCCATCAGGGCTTAACCCCGGATTCTATTACCTATACCACACTACTCACAAGTCTCGGTAATAAGAGCAGTTCTGAGGAAGTCGTCAAAATGCATGACTATTTGTTACTCCATGGGGTGCACTCAGATAGGGCGACGTATGAAGCCAT
The DNA here is from genome assembly GCA_034509125.1 of Monilaria moniliformis. Taxonomy (NCBI): domain Eukaryota; kingdom Viridiplantae; phylum Streptophyta; class Magnoliopsida; order Caryophyllales; family Aizoaceae; genus Monilaria; species Monilaria moniliformis. The sequence goes on from JAYDZE010125477.1 coordinate 4,915, forward strand.
TGTTCGTCCAGTTGATGAAGATACTTCTCCACAGTTTGAGCGGGTAAATGATAGTGCTTGAGACATTTCGATGTAAAGCATATATTCATATCAAATATCCTTTTAATCCATGCTTATATGGAAAGAGACAAGGAAAATTAGGTCTGACTAGGAAGAGAACCACAATTAATCTAGTACCAGAAGTAGATGAGGACAGTGACGGTGAAAGTAATGATGAACATGATGTTGGTGGTTTAGAGGTTCCATCAATGCGTGAAGCATTTTCTGTCAGCAAAGCAAGTGAATTCAAAGAGAGTGTCTAAATTTCTGATGTTAATAAGTGTGTTATTGAATCAAAAGAGCAAAAAGAATATCCATTAGTGAGGTCAGTAGCAATGCAGGTAGATTACAGAATGTTAGTATGCCCCTAGATATTATAAGGATTGACTAACAACATCAACATTAATGATTTGCAGGAAAAATTGGCAGCAACTGGAGGTGTTGATGTCTCAGTACATGAAAGTGTTATTGAAAGAGAGCAGATAAATGCTGAAAGTAGTAACAATCAACGGCGTGAAGGTATTAAGAAAGATCAGGTTGGGAGCATCAAATCCGCTGAAGATTCCCACAAAGGTTCGTCATTGGTAAAACCAGACCCAGTTGATGATAGTTATACTTCAATCAGTGAGCTTGAGAGAAAGGAAGATGAATTTCTAAAGCTAAAGTTGGAAAGTGAAGAGAGTTTACGTAAAGAGACAATAAACAAGCTTGCTGATGTTTTATTACCCAGAGCTGGTAAAACCTGATCAACATACAGAGATATTTTCCAATAGGAGTTTCTCCACTTTGAAAAATGAACCAGATGTTATGATCATGGGAGCCTTTAATGACTGGAGATGGAAATCATTTGGGATGAAGTTGAGCAAAAGCCATCTCAAAGGTGATTGGTGGTCTTGCCAGTTGTATGTTCCTAAGGAAGCATACAAAATTGATTTTGTGTTCTATAATGGGAAAGATGTCTATGAAAACAATGACGAACAAGATTTCTGCATAGTTGTGGAGGGTGGAATGGATGTGTTTGACTTTGAAAATTTTTTGCTTGAAGAGAAAATGCGCGAACAGGAGGATTTATTGAGACAGAAAGCTGAAAGGGAAAGACAAGAAGAAGAACAAAGGTGCATAGAAGCAGAAAAAGCAGCAATTGAAGCTGATCAAGCACAGGCTAAAGAGGAAGCTGCTAAGACAAGAGGGATGATGCAAGTGGTGATGAAAAAGGCTCTCATATCAGTTGATGATTTCTGGTACATAGAGCCTAAGCCTAGGGATGTGGAAGGCAATGATATGGTCAGGTTATATTACACAGGAGCTCAGGACCACTTTCTCATGCTAAAGACCTATGGATTCATGGAGGGTATAATAATTAGAAAGATGGTCTGTCCATTGTTTCAAAGCTCATCAAATATCATCCCGATATTAATCTTCATCGATTCTCACCATTCTTACTTCATGAGTAGCACTTACTACGGCCACATCTCCATTCTCTCTCGGCCCATCACCTCACCCACCGCAGCCAAGAAGAAAGCAAGGCGATGCTTGTGGCCACCCTTCTCACACGAACCAGATCATCCCTCTTTCGTGTCCGCCCTATTTATTCTCTCGTGGCCGCCTCTTCCCGATGCTATGGAGAGCTAAGTGTTGTGTTTAGGTTCGAGCTGTTGATAATTGTCATGGAGTGTGTGAATATAGAGGCGGCTTAGTCTTTTGTTCCTCTTGATATTGCTTGTGGCTTCCGAGAGAGTGGCATTACAAATAGGAGCAAGAGAACGATAATTGCTATGCAGTGCTCCATACGGAAGGAAGTGCCACTGGGAAGCACACATAAACTTATAGTGTCCTTTGAGTATGTGTAGAGTATCTTATTGATATAGCTAATGAGAAGATGTTGACTAACAGGAAAATGACAGATCTTTTTCAGTAAAGTCTTTATATGTACTCTCCATTTTAGAGGTGCTTATGTGTTCAATTTTTTTTACAAAGATACTATAACTAGGTTAATTTATTTGTCTGTCCATTATTTTATTGTTATTGATATTTGATCTCTGAGTTGCAATTAGATTGTAAATAGAAGTGCTATTTTGTTAAAAACTACATGATGTTCAGGACGAGATGTGAGCATCATAAGCTCATAAGTACATTCGTATATTATGATTATAATAAATAAGTGCTTTGTTCTTGACATATTGATATCTGACTTGGTTTATCATGGTATTGATTTGATGCCTATTTACATAATTCTGTATGGATTAAATATATGTAAATATAATGAACATGAGGACTGGTCTATGCAATTTACGTATTCCATGTAGAAGCATCGTTAGAAATAAATTATCAAGTGCCGCTTGGTCTGAATTTCCATGCACATAGGATGACATGCATTCATTGTTGTTAAAAGCGCGCCTGGGGCGTACGAGGCGAGGCTGGAATTGCCCCAAGGTGGCTGGGGCGAGTTAGATACAGAGGGCGCAGCTGGGGTGCGGCTGGGAAGCTGTATAGATCAAAGAGTCAACATTTATACATCTCTATCCCAATATATCTCTCTCACTAATTTTTCTATTAATGTGTCAAACATGAGAACTCTATACTCATTTATAACTCTGCGATACCAATACCTCTCTGCACTCCCAATATCTCTCTCTCATTAATTTCGTCATTAATGTATCAAACATGGGGATTGTATACTCATTTATACCTCTGCACTCCCAATATTTATCTGCATTCCCAATATCTATTTCTTTCTCATTAATGTGTCAAATACCTTTTCCTGCTACAAATTGCATTAGTACGCCCCAATTCGTGGAGCGCGCGCCCAGTATATCAAGAGTATTCAACCAAGCTTTTATATTCACATATCAATTATCATACTGCAAGAAATCAAATAAATGTATTCAACCCAAAAACAGACCAATCAGAAAGCAGCTGGTATTCAAGCAATACATAATCAAACCACAAAGTCAGATGAAAGAAAGAAAGTTGCCGTATATTTCTGCCTTGTTGCCGTATTTATTTGATCTCGGTTTGGATATAAGAAGTTGTTCTGAAATGCGACTGCAGTGTACTATTTGAAAAATTACAAGTAATTATCATAATCCTAAATTGGTATTTATGAATCATAATTAGTAAACCGAGTTGGAAGCGAGCAAGTGGTCCACCTTCATTTATAATATATAGACGCCCCCCTCCTCTTTTCCTTTATTATAAGGTCCCAAATTAAATTTGGTCATACAATTACCGGCGCTCAATTCAATTCTATTCAAGCCAGTATAATGGCTCACTGTTACTCTGGACCATCCGCACGTTATGATCCGCTGTTGCCGTCGTCATCGCCGTCGACATAGAGCAAGGATCAAGACTCCACATTATCACAAGATCGATGCATCTCCATGCTATATATATATATATATATATATATATGTATAATTAGAATTGTATTGAATTTTGATGTGTAAATGTGTAGAGAGAGAGAGAGAGAGGCGAGGAGTTAGGTGAGGGACAAGAGGGGGTCAGTAAAATCACGTGAAAACAGTCATGGGATGTTTAATGTTGGATTGATGTACGTTGAAAACACAACATGGTTTTTAATAGGGGTGGTTAAACGGTTAATCGGTTATCGGTTAACCGGTAACCGAACCGATTAAAGTCGGTTATCGGTTAACCGATAACCGATATTTCCGGTTACGGTTCGGTGTCGGTTATTGGGTTTTAGCTATATCGGTTATCGGTTATAACCGATAACCGATCGGTTAACCGAAGGAACCGATTAACAATTTTAATTTAATTACATTTTTTTTTTTTTAAGATTCACATCAGCCGATTTTTTCAGCCCTAAATTTCTAAACTCAAATTCAATCGCACAGTCTCTCTCTCTCTCAGTCTCAGACGGACCAGTCTCTCTCTCACGACGAGTCTCACCCACCCTCGGTCCCTCACCTCAGTCTCACTCTCTCGACTCTCACTCACGGGCCACGGCGCTCACCCACTGGCGGCCACGGAACTATCTCGTGTTATTTCTGGGAATTGTGGTTCTCCCCTAATCTTCTATCTCAAATCATTTGTTGGGTTTTGTTGTTTACTTTGTGGTAATGTTGATACCTAACAGCTTTTATTGTTTAGATGCTAAATGGTTGAAGATTTAAACTTTGCGATTTGCTAGCTTATGCGGATCATGGTAGATTGTAAATTTCTTCTAGATTTGGTCTTTAGAAAGAGATGGTACTGAATTATTTGGGTTATCTGTTAGGAATGCATGAGTACATTATGTAGTATAAAATTGAAGACAATCTGCTAGAAGATCAGGTATTTCTTCCTCACCAGCAGAAGAACATGATGCATCCTCTAAATGACGAATTTCCATGTTGCTCGACTCTTGTTGGCTGAACATCAAAGCAGAGTGATGGAAGTCTTCATCTTCCCTTACGCTTCCCCAATTATCTTGAGCCAGAGATCTCTGCATTATTCCAGTCCCAGATAGCAACTCCCACTTTGATGGCTCAATGTCACCCTCATCAAATGCAAAAGGATCCTGGCCATTTTCCACTCCAAGATTGGATCGTGCTAGTAGTTTCTTTGTAAAACCAACATCCCACTCTGAGCCATTACCACTTATGTGTACAACACTATCTGAATTACCATATGATCCACTACATGATACTGTTGAAGAAGACTCAACTCTCATCTTTAGCAATAGAGGATCCATAGATGCCTGGCTAGATTCTTGACTAGACCGTGATCCTGGCTGCCAAGGTACTATGCATTGATTGCATAGAGATGCACTTGAGCTTTTCTGAGAAACAGCCATGTTACAGCACCCTCCAGAGTGGATCTCCTCTCCAGAGGTACCACCCATCTTTTCATACTTGAATGTGCTTGAAGATCTCCGCAGTAAGGTGACACCTAGACAATAACACCACATACTGTCAGGTAACAGAAACAAAATTGTTCTGAAGAATTATTAAGATCGGTTCTAAGCAATGTCATTTTTTAGCATTATCAGTAAAAGTACAACCAAATGAATGAAGGTGTGATAGTGTATAAAATTCCACATATAAACTACAGTGATACCTGAGAGAATCTTAATGACACTCAGAATGAGTTCTGTGAAGGAATGTGGAGCTCGTTGACTACCAAATTTTCCTTTCATTCCAAGCAAATGGCACTGCATTTCAGTATCACATTGACAAGGAACTCAGAAAGAAATGTGTGTTTTTGGAACAAGAATAAAGGAAATAAGTAGGCATACTTCAGGACCTACAAACATTTAATACCTGGTTATCCTTGCTAAGGAAAGTAGTGTTTTCCATTATTTTTAGACATTTCAAGAGCACTAATAGACTATCTAGCCCCAAATTATCTTTCGACTCTAGAGCAAAAATCGGACTCTTCTCCAACCATTCCTGCATAAAAGAATGAGATTTTGAAATATAACCTTAATAAAAGTTAAAAAAAAAGAGAAATAAAGTGTAAACCTGATAAGTATGAACTCGTCTAAAGAATTATGAGAGCATCTGTCAGAAAATCTCAGGTCATGCATTATAAGCAAACATGAAGAATAGTCATTAGGGGCTAGGGGATTGTTGAAAGGCTAATAAGATTCCGACATTAGCAAAAAGGTTTCACAAAGCCTCAATTATTTCATAAATTACAAATCTCATTGACATGTAGGTTTCTTGCACTAAATTGGTTTGGTAGTGGTACGATCTTATTGGTATTATTTACCAGAAAGATAATGGAAGTACATTAGATCAGCTCCTTCCAAGAAAGAGAAATTCAAAAAGCTACATCCATTATATGAGACAAGATATCATAACCTTCTGCAGAACAGGTTGTAGTTACAAGAAAAACAACCTTGAATTGTCAGTCTAATAAAAAAACAAGGTACTGATCAACTATCTCCATAAATTAGTTCACTCTGCTTTCATTCTGTCCTGCTAACATGTGAATGTTGGAGCTTTCTGCCTAGCAACGTATCATTAGATCATTCTTAATCAGATCACAGCAGATATAAACCTTATATTTTGTCTACAGTACGAGTTGTACTCAGCAAAGATATATATCATATAGATATCAATTAGAACAACATTCAGGGTTCACACCTCGATTGTGGAATGACAATTCCTCGCCACTTCAAACACTGCATCAAGTCCTCCAAACTCTCTAAATTTTTCCTTGAAGTTACCCGCCATTTTCCTTACAGTGCCAGAGGAGTCTGATGATGATTCAGAGCGAAGGAAAAAGAAAAGTGGAGCAAAATGAGAATACATCAATATATATATATATATATATATATCACGCCACCACCATAAATAGATCATGCCCCTGAGATTAGATAAATGAATGTGAAAATGCATGTTGACATAATCTCTTATATATCTCCATGAAACACAGACATTCTAAGTTTTTAATCATAATAGCAAAAGTTCTTTGAGGTGAAAACATGTGCAATCAATTGCCATCAAAGAGATAGTGAGATACGGATAGATCATTAAGAGCTTTAAACTATCAGAAAAGGAAAGTCCTAATCACTACTTTTAAATTAAAAAAATAAAAAAATAAAAAAGGGAAAAGGGAAAGGAAGAAAAATAATAAAAGTTAGGAAGCAACAAGAGTTTGCTAGAAACAAATTATATCAGAAAGAGTTCTAACCTTCAATAGAGATGGTAGATAAGGAAGCTTTCGCTATTGTAAGCAAACTAATCCATTTAGGATTCAACTTGGGTTCTACCATCCCATGATCAGAAGCGTGTCTTGGCTTCATTTCCTTGCAACTGACAAGGATATCCTGAACCTTTAGCATAATTGCAGTAAAGCTGGAATCCTTGGCTGAGCCTTGCGTGAAACCAGCATTCCTGCAGACTCCTAGAAGCTTGCTACCAATGGTTGGCGCTTTCTCTTTGGCTCCACTAGATGCATGTGGTTTTAACAACTTTATCAGAAAGCATATGCAACTTGGTGACTCCAGAAGACGGTTCCCTTGACCCTGAAAGAAATTAAATCAAGAACATACATAAACATTAAGCACTTTATACGTTCAAATCAAAATGAAAAGGCATCAAATCGTTCAGTAGTTTATATGTTGTTCAAATCACTCACTTCAGTTGTCAGTAGATAAACTAAAGCAGCAGCAGCAAGGTTGCTTGGAGGGTCATCAAAATTGAGTCCCAAAACAGCATCAATAATAGTTTTGGTCAACCTACAAAAGATATCAGCAGATACTGGATATAAGATGCGCTCAAAGGAAGTCCAACTTCAGTGAGTTCATCAGAAATCTCATTGACGAGTATCTAATCCATCTGGTAAAAAGCTACTAACATAACACGTGTTACTGGCATCATTGATTGTCATTTGTCAATAAATTTTAGTCTCTTCAACGAACAAAAGTTAAAGGAGCGCGCCTTTTCCCTTTCAAGTTTTTTGAAAGAAAGGGTAAAGAACTTCCACTGCAAGCAGTGACATAAGAAAAAGTGAAACAACAGAACATGAATGGGAAGATAAAATATCAGTAGCTGACTTCAGAACTATCGTAGAAGCAGAATGAAATTAATTAATCTGCAGAATATGTTCAGTCTCATTGGTCTATATTTGATCAATATCCAGAAGCAGCAAGACACTAATTAATACATAAGGTGTTCAGTCCCATTGATCTAATTTAACCAACATCCTCCACAATGTCGTAGGACAAAAATACCCATTCCAATAATACCATGTCCATGACAAACAGAAAACTAGCCACCAGATACATCCTTCATGAGTTACGAAAAATAACTAAGCCTAACAGGTACTAAGATCATCTGTATGAACCAAGGATCAAAATGAAACACAGGCTACTCACCAGCTGGATACAGCTGAGAGACAATAGACGCAGAGAAGTTTAACCATTTTTTTCTTTCTTTTTTTTTTTTTTTCTTTTTCTCTTTTAAATGAAGAGGATCAATAATGTTCCCGTTTAACTCCGTGGTGACTCGAACCACGACCTATTGGTCAGAGGGAAGTTGTGCTACATCGTCTGCAGAGAAGTTTAACTTGGCAAAACTTAATAAACAAAATCAACATATAGCATTACAAGTATTAGACAGTTCAAAGAGTATCTAGATATTTTTCAAGTTAATTATCAGATGCTACTGAATGTCATGATGTGATTACCAACTAAATCTCTATAAACAGCATATGCCAGATCTGGTACTCCATTGACATTTTAGCTCATTTAATATATTACCCCATAATAGCATACAAGACAACAATAGATAAGACACCACACTCCACACATAATCTTGATATAGGTATTTAAGTATGATTGTCCAAAACACAAGTGATTCATACCCATGAACCCTTAAAAGTCGCCGCTGTTGAGCTGTTCCACATATCGACAATAAAGATAAAAGACTCCCCTGACGAATCTTCACCTGCTGCCCCTTCTTCAACCCATCCAATGCGAAATTCACCTCATCCACGTGCTCCATCATTTCCCCAAACTCCTGGGTTTCCATCAATGTAGAGGTAACAACTATATCGCCTAGTCCCACCTCCTCCGTTTTCATCTTCTTCTTATTTTTCTTCTTCTTCATCATCTTCTTCTTCTTCTCCAACACACCATTCTCTTCCTTACAGTTTTTCTTATGATTACGGGGAACCCCATCAAAGTCCCTGGAGTCCCTGCTACCCCGACGCACTCTACTGTCCGTAATCTCCAATTCACGCAGCCCCAACGACGAATCCAAGCCGCATGTATAGGAATCAACACCCTTCAAGTTGCGTTTCCAAGAACCCCCATTTCCAGAAAACCCAGAAACGCCGTTCTCCAGGCTCCCCCGTCGTGGTAACTCAGAAATTTCCTTCAACTCCTGCGACGAATCGTACTCGAAAGGATCATAATCGATTTTCTTGACCAATTTCGGTTCCTCCGAGTCCCCATCGGAAATCTCCACCACCGGATAATCCTTTGATTCCTGAGAGGAACTCAAAACGTATGGCTCCGAATCAACGCCGTTCACCTTCACTTTCTTCCGTTTCCACAAATCCCCGCCGGTATCCAGGCAACCAGCAGGTCTTCTTGAGGGAAAAATCGCCAATTGCCTCGGCTCCTGCGAAGAATCGAAACTGTAGGGATCGGACCAGTGACAGTGAGCGGAGTCCTGAGACGAAAATGTAAAATTGAAAACATCTTGGGGGCATTCCTGGGAAAGCGGCTCCGAAACGACGTCGGAGTAGCCCCTCGTCAGCCCTCTACTCCGCCGGCCGTATGTCCTAACTATCATAATATTTATTTTTTCCTCCAAACGGAACTCAGCCCTTTCCACATACGAATCAGAAAATGGTTTTGGACGGAATAATTTCCGATGGGAGGGGCAAAACGAGAAACGAAGTATGGTTCTAGCTCCCCCCTCTCTGCTCTCCTCCGCTTCGACGATGCTATGCTGCTGAATTGGAAATTTGTAACGGATTTTTCAGACTAAAAGGAAAAATACTTAAAAGATTTAAAAAATTAATAAAAAAATGATGCTGGGGGTATTTTAGTAACTTAATATATCTTGAAAGAGTGATAAAATCGCAGCCGTCTGTCATTATCTTTTAGGTCCGTCTTTCGGGTTTCTAACCCGTTGATTAACTAGCTGTTCTTTTCTTTTTTCTTTTTTTAATGATGGTTAACAAAAATGTTTACGATTCTATATCATGTGTGATTTGTTTAACTAGAGTGTAATCCATAGAAATTTGATCATTTTATGTCGTGATTTATAATCACTTTGTATTGTTTATAGTCATAGTATATGAAATAGTTTTTATTTAAATTGTATTTTTAATTAATTTTATTTGACCAAATAAAATAGGTTGCCGAGTTCAAATAATAATAATCTCAACCACTTTTGCTAACTAAATGTTAACTTTTAGTTGGGAGCTACAATATACTATATTTTTATATAAATTTTTATTTTATAAAGTTTCATTTAACTTTTCATTTGATAAAGTTTCATAAAAAAAAAGTGTGGGTTTTGAAAATTTCAGAAAAATAAGAAGAAGAAAAATATAATTCGATGTAGGATATGATATATTGCACTTGTTGTTAATTATCGTATATATTTTGTACAATTTTCTTAAATTGACATATTTTATCTTAGCATCATCTCATCTGAACTTTGTAAGACTTATGAGTATAATCTTGTCTAGAGCTTAGAATATTGACTTTTGTATGTCGGACTTCTGAGCATCTTATTATTTGGAGTTTTAAATATCATGTTTGACTTCTGAGCATCGCCATCTCAAGTTTGAAAGGGATATTAACTTTTAAGCATCATCTTATCTGGAGCTTGAAAGATCCGAACTGATTTGTGATAATTATTTTAACTGAAACTTGTAAGACTATAACTAACTTGTGAGAATCATTCTCGTGTGGATCATGAATGACCATAACTGACTTGTGAGCATCATCTCGTTCAGAGCTTAAAATCTCATAACTGAGTTTTACGCATGATCTCATTTGGAGCATGAAATACTTAAATTGAGTTAGGACATCATCTCATTTGAAGTTCGACAAACCACTTCTAACTTGTGAGCATCAAAGCATCTAAAGTTTGAAAGATCAAAACTGATATGTATGTGGGCATCATCTTGTATAGACCTTGACATGCAATAATTGAGTTTTGAGCATCATCTCATTTGGAGTCAAAACCGAGTTATGAGCATTGTCTCGTATAAGATTTGACAAGCCATATTTGACTTTTTAGCATCAATTTGTCAAGAGTTTAAAAGACCATGATGATTTTTGAAAATCATTTGGTCTGAAACTATGAAAAAACATATACATTAATCCTCAGCACAAATGCTTATTAATTAACTGGTTAGTCTATATTGTTATTAATTAATTTTTTCGCGTTGAGAAAATAAAAAACTTGTATAGAAGTGTCAATATGAATTATTTTTAAAAATATCAAGCCAATTTCATGATATTTTAAATTATTTTATATAAAAATCTCAATGTTTAGAAAATAATATTACGCTTACCAAACAATTAGAATTTCCAGCTTCCTCGGTGACATGATAAACTCGTCATTATTTTATTTTATTTTAATTAAAAAAATGAATTGAATAAATTAAATTTATAGTTTTCACATTGACGTTAAACTGAATTTCACTTAAACTAACATCAAATAATTGATTTTATCAATCTGATTATTGGTTAATCCGGTTGAACCACATACTCCCTCTATACATCAAGAGTATGTGACAATTACCCTATCAAGCGTCCGAGTGTGCAACTTTCATTTTTTGAACAACCTTCTTATAATTTACCCTTCACAATATTCTTTATTACAAAAAAAAAAAAAAACTTATCCATGGACTACCATCTTAACCACTATTTGCCATTGATTAGACACTTTTTTTAGTAATCAAATATCTACCTAATATTTTATTAAAACTCGTGTTATCCCCAATGTTGCACACTCTTTATGAGCGGATGGAGTATTAGTTTTAACTCTGGATAAATTAGTAATAATTTGTACCGAAGTTGGTTGATTTTATTTTATAAGAATAACAAAACAAAATTATTGGTCATTTTTAGTTTTTCTACAATAAAATTAATTAACGTATTGCTTCAAATGGGTTAATAATGTGATATTCAATCAATTTAATAAAATATTAGATATTGTTATACATAGTTAATTGGATCATAAATTTAGTTTATCATTTAAAATTATGTAGTATAAAAAATCGATGTCAAATTTCAATTAATGATGTCTCAAAATATTATTAGCCAAATAAAAATAAAGTTTTATTTTGTTATTCTAGCTTATTGACTTCTGTTATCTGACCAACTTAATTATTAACGAGTATAATTAGTCAAATTAAATTAATTTTTAATAAGAAATTATAATTAATTATTTGACCAACTAATTAATTAATTGACCAAATTATATTCATGGTGTAAAATATATGTAGGATGGAATACTACAAATAATTATTTACATAAGTTTTATTCAAGGTGGAGTATAATTGGAAATCAAAATGAGATAGGAGTTGTGAAGGGAACAAATGAAAAAAAAATGTTATATAAATTAACATTTTTTTGCCAATATATTACTATCAACAAACATATATGAATATAAAGAGGGAAATTATTACACCACATACAAGCGAGATTGAACCCAATACTTTTCGCTAAAAAGAATCTTGTGATTGCTTTAAGAAAGAAAGAAGGAAGTCCACCTTTGGCTGAGAGTAGAATAGTGGATAGCAGTGGTTATGGGTACACTTGTGCGATTTCGGGGTGGGGTGGTGAAGTGAACCCCATTTCGAGCGCAACTTTGCCATTTAAGTTAGGCCTCATTGGCGTAATTAGATGCAATTTAAGTAGGCACAAACATGTGTTTTGTACTATTCTCAATGTATTATTTCATAGACCCTAATTTTAGCATAAATATTGCCAAGCCATGTGATGATATATAAGGTATAACTTTATAAAATCGCGGTCCTGTATATAATCCTCGAAACAAGAGCATAGTTTGATATTTTATTTCAATTGAGTTCACTTTGGTTGTAAAGAATAACGAGGAATAAGAAAATTCTCACCATTTAAACTCATCTTTTTCTTTTCATCCTTTTCTATAAAAAGAAATGCAATTTTACTCTGATAAGGGATGATATTATCATGATTTATTGGTGTCATAATATTATTACTAATTGGAGTGAAAATGATGGATAAGAAATAGTGAAATTCTTTTTTCTAGATAAGGATGGAAAAGAAACGGGGAATTTAAATGGTAAGACTTTTCTTAATTTTCATTATCCGTTGCAACTAAAGTGAACGCAAGGTAAAATGACAGTCGACTCTCAAAATATAAATTTTACAATTGTAATATCTTTTTGATATTTTTCAAATATGCATTGAAGAACTTGTTAGATTCATCATCATTGGAACCATGTTTTTAGAAATAACGGTTAAAAAAAGAACTTTAAAGTCAACCTAAAAAGCTCTCTATGAAAAAATGGCGCATAACTGCAATATCTTCGGGTGCACTCTGGTTTTACACACGACCTTAGAATGTTATGAATAAATACTGAAATTTAATATTATTATTATTTTTCAACGAATTAAATATCGGTCAAATAGAATTTGACATGGCAATTGACGCTGTGTCACTTCATCAAAGTGACAGCATTTTACTTATGGAATTAGCATGTTTTAAAAAAATGTATTATTGATGCCTAAATACATGAACTTGAGTGCATTTTAGTTTTCCATGCGAACTTTGGAAGTCATGATAAATACACAAACTTAAGCATTAATTGTTGTAATTTTTATGAAAATTGAATATCAGTCAAAATTGAATCTAACATGACAGTCAACGCGACACCATTTCATCAAAATGACGTCGTTTTACTTCTAAGATATATAAAAAAATATACATATTTTCTTAAATCCACCTCACACCTCTTTATTTTCTCTTTCTAACCTTAATTTCAAGTCCTAATTCTATAAGTAGAACAACATCGTTTTGATGATGTAGTGTCACATCAACAAACATGTCATATTCATTTTTACCGATATTTAATTTGCAAAAAAATTATGATAATATTTAAGTTTTTGCATTTATTCACAACTTTCAAAATTTATTGTGCAAAACCAAAATCGCCAAAGCTCGTGTATTGAGGTGCTAATACTTCTTTTATATATGTTGCATAAGTAAAACAATGTCGTTTTAATGAAGTGATGCTACATTGATTGCTCTGTTAGATTCAATTTTGACCGATATTCAATGTATGAAAAAATTCCAGCAATGTTTAAGTTTTGTATATTTACTTACAACATTCAAAGTGTGTGTGCAAAACCAAAATACTCCAAAAATTTGTGTGGCACCAATAAATCTATAATTATTGAGCATGAATCTCTTATGGCTCGTTTGTTTGTCAGGAAAGCAATATTATTGGGGAATATGATTCTTGTGTTTGGAAATATCAAGAAAAACTATTAGGATTATGGACTTATATTGATTGATTAAATTTAGTTAACTAATAGACTTAATAATTAATGTAAAATTTTCATAATTAAATTATTATTTGAGAAAAATAATGCCAATTATTATTGTAATAATTAAGTATGATCCATAATTTTAAAAATCACATTAAGATTTCTTTAATAAGTTATTAATTGATAACATATTAATAATAATAACAATAGTAATATATAATAAATAATAACAATAATATTAACTATAATAATAATAATTACTATTATTATTATAATTTGTATTTTAATAAAATAATAAAAATAATATTAAATGTCTAAATATGTAAGAATCCTCAAACTAGGAAAAAAACTACCTAAGAAAAATTAGGAAATAAGAATATTGAAAAGTTATATTATTACCTTCCTTGTTCGATAAAAATTCAAACAAACACGGGTATTTAAAAATTTGAAATCAAATTACTTTCCTATTATCTAAATCATGTCAAACAAGTAGGCTCTTATATGTTTAGCAGCAGAATTTTCATTTTTTAAAAAAAAACTTCAAACATAAACAATGATATTTGATACATAATATGACATAAGAATATTGATGTGTAAAAATGTCTTAATCCAAGTCATTTGATTGCTTGAGTCAACAAAAAAAGTTATTTGCTAGTAAATTATTAAATTTTCACTATTTTTGGTTTTGCATATTAATTTTAAAATTTGTCTGTAAATTACTCAATAATTGTTTTTATCTGATTATGCAACCATAGATGATTTCGATCAATGTTCGTGCTTACATGGATAACCGGAAAATTGATGTGGAAAGAGATCCGACACAGTGAAGTTGTTTTATTTATCATGCGGCTATCCATGCCAACATAAATATTAACCAAAATCTCTATGATTGCAAAATCAGATGAAATCAATGGTTGAATAATTTGCATACACATTTTTAAATTGATATATAAAACAAAAAAGTGATAACGTTTAGTAATTTAAAGACAAATAACTCAAAAATATTGTAAGGTATGAACAAAAACCCTTTTTTAAATTGACGAAAGACAACATTAAAGTATTCATATTTGTGCTTATTTCTTTAAGTTGCATCATATTAGTAGGAAAAACTTAATTTATATGATAAGTAGTGGAATGCACTATAGTTCACCAGTTAATGTCTTTAAACTAGTGTAATCTAATCTACTACATATATAAAAGGGGAGTCTTCTGAAAAATTACAGAATTGCCATTTTGGCGGGAAACATCATGAATTATTTATGAACTTATGTTAAAAAAATCTAATACAATAACATATAATTTTAAGACAATGTTCAACATATAAGGTGACACCTAAGCTATATGATTGACTTGGAATATGAGATTCTGCACCTTGCAATGACATAAAAAAACACAAAATAGTAATTATCCATTTGTTAAGAAGGAATTGTCCATAGATTTATAAGTTTGTGACATAAAGCATGGCAACCTTTAGGCTTGTGGTCTGAATTCAGAAAGGCTTTACTGCAAAATCATTAAGGTTTCAACCTCACCTTTTTGACTTGTTTATAATTATACTATTAATTTCATTGATCAATGAGTTTTGAAATTCAAATGTATGAAATGGAGCCAAAATATGTAGATGTTGGCTTAGCGAGGAAGTCTTGGAGCTTTATAAATAACAGTTCCATTACTTGATTGAATGTCATTTTTGTGAACTAATTTTCTGTATGTGTACTATTCTCTTGTCTCTTTGTTTTGTATTTCCAGTATCAATAGTTGTGCAGAGAAATTGGTTTAGTTATTCATATTCTTGTTATGTTATTCGTGTTTCTTCTTTATGTTGTTCATCTTTTTTAGTTCGTTATCTTTCGTTTTTTTTTTACATTTATTACACTATTTGTGAGCCCTATCTAATACACATGTTGTTATAAAGATATAAAGAAGTAGATGGACTATATATTACAACAGGAGACACCAAACACTTCAGAAACAGGAGCTCAGCTCGCAGAACCACCTATAACATTCAACAAAAGAGGTTAGTTTTTGTGTATATGGGTGAGTATAAAATATACATATATTTTTTACTAATTGGTATGATGTAATGAGATTATTCAACACGGCAGTTAAAAGTTGACCATAAAAAACACTTCATTTTTTTTGCGTTTATTTATAGATACTGGATAAGAACAGCAGGAGCGATTCCAGCCGGAAAAGAAAATTAATGGGAGGGTAAATGAGAGTGAAATGCGTTACACAAATTGGGATAATGGTATTATTTCCAAGAAAAACTTTGAAACATAATATTAATCCTAATATAATTGTGGCAACTTACTTTATGATCTTTATGTTTGTCGAGTTTTTCCGCCACTGCAAGTTTCCCATATAACTCAAATGAAGGCTTATGCTGCACATGTAAGCACTACATCCAACAAAGTTAGGAGGTTCAGCGTTACTAGTTTAACATCTAGGAAGTTGGGTTTTTTTTAATTTGTTGGCATGTTTTTACAAATTAGTCGGGCGTGGGCCTAATTTAAAAAACTAACTAATTAACTTTGTAAACATGGTAAGTTTTTATCTGCATATTAAATTAACTTTTTAAACTTTTTGAATTTGAAGAACTGAATAAGCATAAGGAAAAACGAATCTCTATCTGAGACCCTTCGTTAACTTAGACGAGCAATTTTTTCAGTAGAAATTCACTTCCTCCATACAAGACAACTTCTTTAAATCTGAATTCCAAAGCACACACGATTATTTGGAAACAAAATATAACAAGTCATAGGTTAACATATATTGGAAACATACTTCAATTAAAATAAAAAAACGATTTCCATCAAATGCAAATAAAAAATGCTATACAAAAATATATATTATTTAGCACAACATATTAGCTTAATATCCAGCTCGTCTAAAAGCTTAACCTTGAGAAATTTAAATTTTGCCCTAAACAAGGATCACAGACAAATTGGAAATCTCTCAGTGTAGAATTGACATATTTATAGCAAACTATTGTTTCATTTTCGACCGAATAAAAAATGCAATACAAAAAATAAAGTCATTTGGGGTCTAGATCTACAATTATTTTGTAGAGGCTTGAAAAGATGTTCCGATCCATAAACCTTCTGAATTTGGAAAATTTTCATTTTCGCCAGAACAATTATGAGGGTTTTTTGTTAAATCTTCTATAAAAAAAAACATAAATTTTTGGAGATTTGGTGAGGTTTCGAGAGAAAACGTAAAAGGATTTTGAGGGGAAAAAAGAATTTGGTAAGGGAACCTGTTAAAAAACCCTAATGACGTGAGGCCGGGTGAAACGCGAGGCCGCCCGGCTCCAAATCTTGAAGCGTGCAACAGTCACTAGAAAAGTTCACTTTTCATCATCAGGTGCGGAGCCGGCTTAGTAGCCCGGAATCAAGGTGGTCTGTCCGATTCGAGCCAACCAACAGACGAAAGCTATCAACTACAGAGAGGACTATCTCTCTCCGAAAGATCGTCATTGCGAGAGAAAGAACGGCATACTCAAGGCGGATGAACGTATACATCGTCGGAGATAGAGAAGAAAGCTGAAAGAGGAAAATGAGGCGGTGTGTGAGAATTGTAGGATTTTTGGAACATTTCATGAAAGGTAAAGGATTTGGCTTGCAGCCAAACCCTCCAAATTTTTAAATGTTTCATTTCTACCCTCAGTATTTTCACAATACCCCCTCTCCCCCATCCTCTTTATTTTTAAACCCTTGGTGCCTGTTTGGTTAATGAGATATGGCAAGATAGGCCAAGTTACAATGGCCCAACAGTGTTTTAAATGGTGTTTGGTACCTAAGACAGAGCCCGAGATAGTTATCTCGGCCCGTCTCGTTTTGTGTGCATTATACTATTTGGGATGGTTTCACTCGGTTTGTGTATCCGAGCTTCCCCCCCCGATAGCATATCCGCCCACCCCGATATCTCTTTGTATTCCGACAATACCCTTTCCCATTGCATGTGAGATCCGGCGACCTCTGTCGATTCTTCATGGCTGTCGTTGGTTTCCGGTTAAATCTTCGCCCAACAATGTATCATTCGTGGCGGTCGTTCGAATTCTGGCCGCCGTCTACGCCGTTTCGGGTTTGTCCGTTTCGATTTTGCGTTCGTGGTTCGGAGGTGGTGCGCGGTGTCCGCGGTGTGCTGGATCTACGACCACCGTGACTCCATGGCCGCCGTCGCTCATCCGCCGATTGAGTTTCTCCGTTCTTGAGGCTGTGATGATTTTCAACATATCTGAGCCTATTTCATCTACACCTTGCTTGGGTTTCGATTTTGGGGCTGTGATGATTTTTTGTTTCGATTTCATGTCAACACTATCTGTTCTTGTTCGATTGG
>JAYDZE010125588.1:0-23248 GCA_034509125.1 Monilaria moniliformis
ATATATTAGATAACGAGTCCTCACAATATAAAGAACTTTGCATTTGTACTAAAGCAAATAAAATATAAATGATTTAGAGCACGTGCAGTGTAGATGAAATTGGAGAATAATAAAAGAATGATGAAATGAAAAAAATGAGATTGTGGTTTAATTTGAGGATGAACTTTTGAGGTTGGATTATGGATATCATAATTGAAAAGTGAAATATTGACATGAAATCTGAAAATATAATTGTGGTAGATTTTTTTTTTGTACTTTGGATGAGCTTTACGTTTTACTAGGGGCTCGTTTGGTAGTCATTGTAAGATATGATATGATATATAAACTAAGATAAGTTTTAAGATAAAAATTTACTATATCAACAAGATAAACATTTAATATTGTTGTTTGGCGGGTAAGAAAAAAATAAGTGTGTTGTTTGATAACTTAGATTATATTATAGATAAGATATAAATTGACATTTTTGCACTTATTAAAAATATTAATATATTTATCTATTTTGATATGATAAATTATTAAATTATTGTATAAATTTGTCTAATTTAGAGAATTATTAATTAATATTAATTTAGCTAAATTAATTCATCAAAATATAATTTATTAAACTAAATTAAGATTTATTAATTAATTTAAATAAGTTGATCAATTTAATAGATTAATTATTTAATTAATTTAGAATGATAAATTATCTAATTAAGATTTAATAATTATTTTACTGACATTTAATTAAGATTAATTAATTAATTTAGATAAGTTAACCATGATTAATATATTAAGATTAATTAATTAAAATATAAGATCCAGAAGAATATCCAATAGTCCATTCCCTTCTCCGGCGACGGTGAAATACAACGACGAGAAACCATGCAGTGTATGCCAGCAGCGACTAAAACCAAATTCAGAGGGCCAACATAAAGCGAAAATGAAATCTAGAAGCATACAAATCAAGATATCATGGTATGAAATCAGAATCGAAATGAAACAAAATTTTGTACAGAAACCAATCGAAGAACAAAAACAGAGAATCAAAATAAAAAACCAATCGAACATATCCAGAGTAAGAGCAAGAAAAAGAACATAGAAGTTTTTGGGGAAAAAAATGAGAGGCTCAGATGTGCCGAAATCATCATAATCTCAAATCGACCAAGAAACGAGAAACCTACTGCCCAAATTAGCTGATTCGAACACAAAACGAGAATCGAAACCAGAATCCTATCGAATAGAGCCAGAACATATAATTTTGGGGACCAAAATAGGCTGAGATGTAGTGAAAAATCACCAAGAAATGGTGCAATTGCCCTGGCTGCAAACCAATTGCATCAAAAGTGTTGTCTGAGTTTGCCCGGCCAAGAAATGGGCGCATCTCATCTCCGTCAACCAACCACGATCATTAGCCTAGTCGGCTCTAAAATCAAAGCTAAATCGCGGTCTTAACACAATCATCACATAAATCGCACAAAAATCGCACCCCTAGAGAAATTGAGACCAATCGAAGGAACAATCGAACATATCTCGCACTAAGAATGAAGAATCGAACAGAGTTATTGCAGCTCAACCGAACAGAAATCGCACACAAACCCCACTTTCGATTCCCAACTCTCGAAATCCATCGAAATGGTGAAGGAGATTGGCAACGGTGGTTGGCGATGAGGTGAGGAGAGAGATGACTGAGACGAAAAGAGAGAAGAGGATAAAAAGGACAAAAGTCAACACTATTGAATGCATATATAACTAAATAAGTTATACTATGTATATGATGCGATTTAGTAGCAAAAGGGGAACAATGTATAAACGCGGACGGCCGAGATAAATAATATTGGGCTTCACTTTTTTCCATCATATCTACCAAATACATAAATAATATTATTTGTCCCAAAACGAACCCTAAAGGACAGAGGCTTTAATATTAATAGAATAAAAAATAAACGAGACCCCAGATCTATTATACCTTTAATTCCATTAAAAATAAAAAATAAAATAAAAAATAAAAAGTCATTACGGAGTTTGACTTGAGAAACTGACGGCCCAACAGAACAGCCCAAATGGGAGTGGGGCCATTTAACTTCCTTGGACTTTTCAGGGGGGAATGAGGCCCAGAACGAGAGTGAGCACGGGCGATCAGCTGCGAGCCACGACGTAGCACTCAAGAATTGACACGTGTGCGGAGACAGCCCGACCGTGACGTGTCGGGCGGATTTTGACAGGACTGTCAGGACAGATACGCTCATTGGTTGGTGTGTTGTAGACAACAACACTTTCACCATGTGTCACCTACTCATTGCTTGTGATTTCTTTCTTGAGCAAAAATTATTACAATCGATTAGAAATCATAGTATCGAAAATAGTTTTTGAATCGTGTTCTATATTGTCATAAATTCTGAGAATGTGTGAAAATTATGGATGGATTCGACGTATAAAAGAGAACAATTATACTCGAATTCACGTCATTTTAGTCTTGTGGTTATCAATAAAGGTTGTGGATACTGCTTTTTCAATTGACAAGGAGGGATTCTCAGGCCACTTGATAGTTAAGATGGAATTTTAGAATATTAATATGTAGATCTATCAGAAGTTTAATTTGTTTTATATGAATTTGAAATGATAAGATTATGTTTTAACTTGATTTTGTTTACTATCCTATAATGTTATATTAGCTCTATTTTGGATTGTCTTATCTATGCCATATATAAGTTGAGTTGGAAAGGAAATTATAGAATAAGCTTCGAGCACCCCCTTGAATAAAAAGTCTTGAAAAATTATTATTATTATTATTATTATTATTATTATTATTTATGTCTACATAAATGTTGCTATGTTGACATCAATGGCGAACACAAATAGGATGAGAGGGACTTAAGCCTCTACGAAACTATTTTTTTCTTCTTTTTTTCTATTGTCAATTTTGCCGTAATTGTCTGAAATCATCTTTAGCTCTTACTAAGCTAATACTAATAAAGATCAAATTGTCGAAGGTTGAAAGATTAGGAGATGGTTGAAATTGGAAAAATAAAGAAAGAAAAATGGCTGCAAAAGATGAGTTTGAAAGATAGAAAAAAAAAGTGTCTGAATAAGAATAGAAAGTAAAAGATAAGGTCAAAAAATGTCTTACACATAAACATGATTTTAGATTTGATTAATGTATTATGTTAGTTTTAAATGTATGAAACATATTATTATAAAGATTTTTTATATAATATATTATTTTTTAATGTGTATAAATGTATTCAATTATTAAAAAAAAAAGAGCTCAATAAAATTCGTACCTATTTTTTTTCTGCATTCGTCCTTAGTTGCTATCAAATACTTGGTCAAAAGCTAGTGTCTTTTTAATGCATGATTCCATCATCCTCTTTTTCTTTATTTTCTCTTATTTTTTCCACTTTCGTGAGAGAGGGGGTTATATAAACACAAAACTGAAAAACGAGAAATAAAATAAAATAATAAATGATAGGTGCAAAAGGAAAAAAGGCACTTTTTGCCTGGGCGTGTAACCAAGTCCAACAGCAAATCAATGCAACAATGACAATCACTATTTTCCATTATATTTTTATTTAAAAAAATAAATAAATCCAAACCAAGTTATAAACAAATCGTTACAAAAAAAAAAAAAAATCGAAATCTTTATTTACACACAAACATATCTTTATTTTAAAAAAATAAATAAATCCAAACCACGTTATAAACAAATCGTTACCAAAAAAAAATAAAAATCGAAATCTTTATTTACACAGACAGTGAATATTTGAAAATAAATCACTAGTCACATAAACTTTATCAGACATACGTCCTAAACATTATTTCATGTTGAACCAGACCAGAATCATAATAGTACGAAAAAAGTCTTAATTTATTACAAAGTTGGTATGTAATCATTGATTACACATCTACTGTTTCTGCACATGGGAACACTATATTTGCCAATTAATTTAACACAACTCATAAACTTTTCTTTTCTTTTCCTTTTTTATAATTTTTTTTTCTCGAATGCAATTATAATTATGGTAAGAGTCATGATGATGAATGAATCAATTATAATTTGGATCAACACCAATTTTTATTTTTATTTTTAAAATAACTAACCATTTGATGGGGTTTGGATCTTATTAGACAAATCTCATCGACAACTTAAAAGGCAAAAAATAACGTCGACTTTTAAGTTTTGTCTTATGTGGAAACTCTCTTGATTTCATTCTAGGAAAAAGTTTGTGTTTATCCATTTCCTTCCATTATTTATGGGTCTCATTTTCTTTTATTTATTTATTTTATATTTATTACATATTCTAATTAAATTAAAAAAATTATTTAATTAAAATATAAATTTCATTAAAAGTTACATAATTAAAATTCTAAAATTACAACTAAAATCCTATTATAGTACATTCAAATATTTCTGAAGACTTTGGATAATTTTCTAGTGTACTTCCAATTGCTGCGAAGTCATATTACTTGTGTCTTTGCTATAAACGTTCAAAAGCACGTTATACACGATGTCCTTGTTCGTCTCGTTGTTTGAGTCTCTAGGTCCGGTGGTGGAGCCGGCGCACTGCTCGAGATCGGCGTTTTCCCCTTGCCTTTGCTTTTCGCTTCCATCGAGCTCCGATGCTGGAGCTGCCGCTGGATGTTGTCCAACGCTTAGGTAGGGATGTCGGGAATGTATGCACCTTGGGGCATTAACGACTGGGTATATATTGTGTATATTGAATGGTAGAGTGGCTGGATCATAGCCTTCATGAAGAAACCAATCACGCTATTAATTTTGGTTGTCGTCGCTGGACATAGTGGAATTTGAAATTTGGTATGAGTGAAGAAGAAGAATAAATTGAGAGATTGAGAGACAAAATATAGAAGGAGATGATGAAATGGTTTGAAAATGAATCAGAGGGAAAATGGTATTTATAGGATGGAATAGAAGGGGCTGGGATAATAAAAAAGAAGAAGAGAAAAACCCGCCAGGAAACGGCTAGCAAAGGATAGTGAATGCAAAAAATAAAAAAATCATTTAAAAATAAAATAAAATAATAAATTTGGTAAAAAACAAAGCCCACTCGCACGCGCAACGAGTGGGCTTAATGTGCGCTTCCTATTGGCCGCAGATGGAAGTGCGTGTGGCGAGCTGGCGAGCCAGCTTTCCATCCCGCCAAGGGACGCCTGTTCTGCCCCGGTTATCGCAATGCATCCCGCCTTCGTCCCGTTTCGGAGGAATGAGCCACAGAGAGACCGTTGCGGATACTCTTAAGGTGATAAAAAAAGAGAGTATTGGGGAACATTTTCGACCCCGTCAGTATATTTGGATGGTGAGAGTTGGGACATAGAACCATGGATGGAATTATGTAGATCCAATTTTCTCTACTTGTATTAAGTTCAATCCAAAATTAGCCCAATCCAAAATAATTAAAAAATTAAAACCAAATTATTATATTTGAATAGTATGTGACGTGGGCCAATAAATCAAACGGAATACCTCAATGTCATACTCCTATACTTCTCTTTCCCAACTCCTCTAATCACCACCGTACCACGATGTCGTCATATTCCGGCCTTCGAATTTGCTATTTTATCTTTCACTCCATTTATGAGACCATCGAAATATTTTGTTAAATATAAAATTTAATGCGTCATATGTTATTTTTTAATCCACCCCATTATTCCCTAATCAAAACCAGTATAAATTATAATACACTACAAAAAATGACGTATGTTTTTCGGCCCAACAATCTGAAATGCCAATTTGGCCCAACACGGCTAACAGCCCTAAGTCCAAGGACGCGACTGTGATTTTTTGACCGTGTAACGGTATGTGAATTCTTAAAAAAAAAATACTTACTTTTTGCCTAAAATTCAAATATTGTCTATTATTAGAGCAGTGGTCCATCCTGCTGCATTTGATACCTTAGGATCTCTTAATCAAAATCTGTTTGATGGGGGCAATGAGATATCGGACGTGGGACCACACAAACTGTGGGCCCAAATAAAATTATAAAAAAATTGATGGATTTTCCCTATATCAAGAAGACTATTGTGAAATGCCAAGAATATTATTGACAAACAAACAATTTGGGATTGCATTTACAGGCTGCAAATAACAGAGTCACTTTCTTAGACCCCTCAAAACTGAAATAATTGTTGCCTTTTTCCATAAAGGATATAAATTAGTTGCAAATAATGCTTAGAAAGAGGTGGTACTTTCCATCCAATATTCTTTGCCCACACCTTTTCTTTTGTTCAAATCTGAAAAAAACAAGAGAAAAACTTTTGAACATTGATTTCTTTTCCCTTTTTGGTGTTGCATTCCCACATACATAAACCACTTTTCTTCAACATTTTAAAATTTTCAAGAGGTTGCCAAACTTTCAACGATTCACATATATAAGGATGTATGATTTTAGAGAGGTTTTAGCGTTCAATCCCTTGTTCATGTCCCGTTTGCTTGCAGATATTGTATTTCTTGCACATACATCAAATATTACATAAATCTTATTTTACCATTTAGACATGTATTACTTTATATATAAATCTAACTCATGAACTCATCCCTAGAGAGGCTACATATTTTTATTTATAAATTTATAGTTACGATTGATAATTCCTTAGTATGATAGGTTGTATTGTATGGAACTTACTGAAATAACAAATAAAATAAATAAAATTTATTGATCTAGATACTATATCGAGTTGAATAGAAAGATGACATTCTTTCCAAATATAAGTACACATAATAATCAAAAGAATTTATACATTATGCTTTCTTTTTGCAATTAAATGAGGCCCCTTTTCCGCATTGAAGTTTTCTCATCAAAATCTCATTTTAAGTAACGAATACTATGATTGAAACAGTATAAAATTTAGTTTTTTACAAAAGCATATAAGATTGCGTTTTTAATTAAATTAAATAACTTACAAAGAGGACAAAATAAGTATTTCGTGGAAAATGAAAGAACTTTACAAAATTTCAGACAAAAAAACTAGATTTTTTTTTTCTGTCTTTCCAATTTTCCTTTCTCCCTCCTTCACTTTATACTATTCACAAACTTATCAACTCTCTCTCTCTCTCTCTCACACCTTTGTGACAACAACAACTAAACCACAATAAAACCCCTCACAAGATTCAGCATATCCACCATTTTTACCAAAGGCAAAATCCTCCATGATTCTGACCAACCACTCTTTCTTAGTTTCATCTCCCACAATTCTAATTTAATTCTACAAATTTTATCTCATTAAATAATCAATCCAAGTCCTCTGCAAGAATGCAACTTTAGATGGACTCCAGGGGAGGAGATTTCTTGAATTTTTAGTTTTGAATTGCACCTTCAAGACCGAAACTTCTCTGCGACCTCCTTGCTCATCTCAGTGTTCTTGGTTCAGCTCGTGGGATTTTTTTGTCCTGGTTAAATCTGCTGTTTTTCTAAACCGGGCTTGCATAATTTGTCGAAATAATCATAAAGTTTGGATCTTTTAGGCATTTGAAGTCGAAAGTTTATTCAAAAGGTATTTAACTTCTTTTATAAGTATTTTCTATAATTCGGTGTTGACATACGCCTTTAGATTATGTGGATCTTCTATAAGAGTTGAATTACTGTGCATAAGAAGGAGCTGGTAAATTTATGTATTTTGATTCACAAAAAACAGTCTAGATTTATAATATATCTAAGAGAATCAAGTAACAGATAGGACAGATTTGATAGCGAGCTTTGCATTTTGAAATTATTCTGTATTTTGCTACATCTTTTTGCTGTGGAAGAATTATTTGATTCAGTTGCTTATTTTTCCTGGTTGAATTAGTAATGGATTTTCATTTTAAAGTTCGAATCTTGGTTTGAAATGCGCCAAATCTTTGCTCTTAAGTTTGGCCAAAGTAATTGACTGAAGGCCAATGTATATTCTTTTTAGAATGAGAATATTTGAATCTTAGGAAGTGGCCTCGAAATTTGGATGTAGAAAGTTTTGGTTAACTAGGGAAAAACGAAATTCTCTTGGTAGTGCTTTCAGCAGTGATTTAGTTCCTCGCATAAATAGTTCACCTGCTTTTTTCCTTTCTTGATTCCTTGTTCAACGATCTGATTTGTGTGGTGGAAGGAAGTCATGTTGTTTAATGTTCAGATTTTTGGATGCAAGGCTATAGATTATTTCTTTTCAATGTTGATTGGATAAATATCATGTGTAATTTGTATGCTATAGTGGTTGGAGATCTAGGAAGTTGAATAATGGAATAACTCTACTAAAAGAATGACGGCCAAGACTGTTTGTTATTATTGATGAGGATTACCGACTTTCTTGAGCTTGGGCGAGATCTGTAGTGTGGGCTTTCTTGGTGAAGATGACACCTGTGCGGTTTTCATAAATTAGAAGTTGTACACCATCACGTTGAGCTCATAATGTTGGCTTACCTTGACCTTGTCATGCATCCTGAAATCCGAAGACCAACTAGTAGATTGCTTGAATATACTTGTCTTACTTCAACCTGTTGGCATTTGCATATTTCCCGAACTGTATTTTGATCAAATGAGTCCTAAAGGAATCTGTATTGACCAAGATATGGTAACACTGCATTTCTTTATAGGTGGCAAGTGACAATTGATGTAAAAACTAGATAACACTTGAATTTTCTGTTTCAGGTAGAGAAGTGCATCAGACTTTTGTTCTCCATTTATTTAAAAGTCTAGAGTGGAGCAATACCACCGTAAGATAATACAGCTTCATGGAGAACTGCTCCCGGCTTGCTTGTCGTTAAAATGAAGAACGTGCAGGTTGAACTCTTACATTTTAATAATTATTTTCTACTTTATGAAGGATATAAAAAATGTTACCATAAGTTATTACATAAAGTGTTTCAGACTATTATGCCATATAATGCTTGCAACGTGTCGTCTAGGTTTTCACTTATTAAGTTTGAGATTTTTTTTGGTTCCAATTCATGCTTATCCTCATGCATGATCTCCCACAAAATGGTGCCTAGTCGATTTTATACAGCTTATATTCAGATTATGATCTGATCTCAGTCAGGAAAGGCCCTAGAGAGAGAGAGAGAGGGGTTATACTCATTACCATTCTCTTTTTGTCTTCTCAGGATCAACAGATTTTACAGGACATAAAACCTAATATTATTTCACATGGTTCCCAAACTGAGCCGCCAAATAATGCCGCAGAGGCGGCTATACCAGACTCAGGTTCAGTCTCGGCATCAAGCAATGACAACAGAAAAGTATCCCGTGAGGATATCGAACTTGTAAGGCTATAAAATTTCTCTATTCTTTTTCCTGTCTCTCTTTTCCACCTTCCCCATTGAGGGCTTCAACAATTAATTCCAAGCTGCATATTGATTTTTGTTGTTTTATTCTGCTGTAGGTGCAGAATCTAATAGAACGATGTCTACAGCTGTATATGAATAGAGAGGAGGTGGTAAAGACCCTACTCAATCGTGCTAGAATAGATCCTGGTTTCACAACATTAGGTAGGTTTGTTCATATTATTAAGGCTACCTTCCACTCTTTAACGTGTTGTTCACGAGACATTAAACCATTGTTATAATGGCTTAAATTTATTTACTCATTTACATTGACTTTTCTCTCTGTTGACAGTGTGGCAGAAGTTAGAGGAAGAAAATGCTGACTTCTTTCGAGCCTACTACATAAGGCTTAAGTTGAAGAAACAAATAATCTTATTTAACCACTTGCTAGAGCATCAGTATCATCTAATGAAATACCCCATGCCTCCGAAGGTTCAATTAGCTCCCATGCAGAACGGAATTCATCCAATGCCTGGTAAACCTTTTCTTCTGATTTGGAGCATCAGAACCTCAATTTTGTGCCTTTTTTTTACTTTACTCCCATTAGAAGAGTTCATTTGTGAAGGTTTGGCGACAAAGTAAATTTCCCCATTTGGTCTTTACCATGATAATGGTTTTTTGGTGCATTGCTAGCTTTCTGCTTTGCTGTATATTCAGAAAGAGTAGGATATCATACAAGAAAAGAAAAAGCCAACAATCAATTGGAACAATGGTCTCGTGTATTATACATGCATTTGTATTTCCTATATTGTATCGTCATCATTATTCAGTGTCGCTTCTTTGCAGTGCAGTCAACAACTTACCAATGGGATACCCCGTTATACAACATCCTCCCGTTCCAGCTACTGGTCAACCTCATATTGACCCTATGGGCTATTCGACATCTAGCTGTCACATTGTCAATGGCGTTCCTGCCCCGGGAAATTTTCATCCTATGCGAATGAATTCTGGAAACGAGTGAGTCCCTATTCTGAACTTCATTTTCTTGTTTGGTGTTTGGGGTATGGAAATAATTCTCGCGTTTCAGAATTTTGTTTGGATGACTTGCGCCCGTCCTTTCTCTGCAGTATGGTGATTAACACAAATACAACCGATGTATCCCCCATTATGCCACCAAACAATGCGATGTCCTCCATATCGGATATACCCGTAAGCCCGACATCAGTGGCATCAAGCGGCCATTTCCCGTTTAGCACATCGGAAATATCAGGCATGGGGGTCGATGCTTCGGCACTCGACACAGCTTTTACATCTGATGTGGCAAGTTCAGTAGGACTACAGCTTCCTCCGGATAATGGAGTTGGAAATTCTAGAGATTCCCTCAGATCCTTGGCTCAGATTCCGTGGAATTTTAGCCTTTCAGACCTAACAGCAGATTTATCAAACTTGGGAGGTAATTTTGGTTTAGTTTGAAATCTTATTCTTCAATACAAAACTTTAGCGATCCTGATTTCTCATATTTTATGTGATTCTTGTTGCTAAAAAATAATATATGCAGATTTAGGAGCTCTTGGAAACTATCCTGGTTCTCCATTTTTACCTTCTGATTCCGATATTCTACTTGATTCTCCAGAGCAAGAGGATATAGGTGAGTACCAGAATTGCCCTTTTCTTGACTACCTTTTGTAGATCGAAACTTTTGGTGTTGGATGACATGGAAGTGTTACTCGATGATACCTTTCGCGATAAACCTTAATGATCTTAAAAACTTAAAACGTTATAGACAATAACTCTTTTTGTTTTTCCAACTGCATGATCTTACCTTTCTCGTTGTTTATTTTGGCACCATTCGCAAGCTGCAACTTATTTGAACCCCCAAAATGTAATGTAGAAGGTCTATATGTAGGCGCATTCCTAGTTTTGCAGACATTTCTTGCGTATAGCAGTTGGTTTTACCTAATGTTAGGTCGAAACTTTTGCGACCGTTTCCTTACTCGTTTCTACCTTTGTTTCAGTAGAGGAGTTCTTTGTCGATTCTGATTCTGTGCCAGGGCAATGCCCGCCATCAGACGAGGAGAAGTCGTAGCCGGGGACCTAAGGTGAGGCAGTTTGATTCAAGTTTGCCAAACTTAGTCTAGGTTGAGGTGATGTGTACAATAAAATCATTAAAGAAACAACGCAAGTAGCTTTATCTATATTAGGATACGACGATGAGGGCCTAGTTTATAACGATGTTTAGACACGACCAGAGATATTGGATAACATTAGCCGCTCATGTTGTAGAAGCAGGTGTTTTAGTTCCCTACCCTTTTGTTGTTGTTGTTATTGTTGTTGTCGTACTAATTTCATGTGTTGATGGATTTTTGCACCATGATAACAGTCTTACAAACCAAGGGTTTGCTGTATTTTTGTCGACTCGAATAATGTCGTCGCACTTTGGCCGTGTTGCTGGTGTTTGATTATGGTTTTGCATGTCGTGTTTCATTTCATGTCACGTGTGTAGTGATGATGTTGCTAAGATGCTGTAGAGGTGAAAATGTATGATCATTTCAGATTTTTGGTTAGTAAGCTTGGGCTAGAAGTGACGAATTGGCCCGGCCCGGTCCGATTTGGAACCTTGCTGGCTCGTTCCTTTTAGACTCGACATAATTTCAGCGGACGAGCCCAAAGATCACGATTTTGGCTAGTGGGGAGTCGGGAAAGGCCGCAGCCATGCTCATTTTCGGGCCGCTCGGTTCCTGATTCCTTCCTTTGGTCCCATGGGCTTGGCCCGGCCCGGCCCGGCCCGCGAGTTTGACAGCTTTAGGCATTCTAGTGAGTCCCAACCCTAATTCTCATTGTTGTAGTTGTACAAGTCTTAAAATCTTTGTTGTACTAGAAGTTACAGATGCAATAGATTTTGTAGATTCCCCAGTATTATTGCTTTCCTAATTCGGAAATTTCGTGGCGCAGCGATTTAGTTGCCATATTGTGATAATCAAACGCTCCACTTTCTTCATGATCGTGGGATAATAATGATCTTGCCTTTCTTCTTTCTCCTTTTTTTGAAAAACTCTACAAACATATGTATTTTTAATTTTTAAAATCAAACACTTTGATTTAGATAATATGCGAAATTGTTTAGTTTTTTTTGGACTTTGGGGAAGAGAAACGGTGGTGTTTGATTGCTAAACCTTTAGAGAAGGTATTCACTACTTTGAAGCCCCCGAATGGATAGAAATTGTTTTATTAATTGTGTTTAGCAACTTTTGCACAAAATTAAGATGTACGTAGAACACACACTGAGACTCAAAATATGAACTTTTCAATATAAGAATCATTTTGAATCATAAGACACATGCTATAATAATAATAATTAATATTCACGATTTTGCAATTGGCAATGGTGTTTTGCAATGGGCAATAGTATGTTGTTTATGCAATCACAAGAAATGGCTAATTTACAGGGTACATAAATCAAACTCTCTCTCTCTCTCTCTCATTTGGTGCTCTTGTACATATCTTCAATGGGCTTCTGATAATACTTGAGAAATTTGTTCCTCTTCTTCTTGTAAGTGGGAGTTATAAGATCACGTTCCATGTCAAATGGCACAGGGTCCAGATATACACCTTTGATGAACTCAAATCCCTTCAACTGCAAACAAAGAGAAAACAAAATCATCATCCACAACAAAAGAATCTTAATATCTTCACCTGTGATGGTCGGAAACAAACCTTGTTCTCTTTCCCGATCTTTGTAAGTTCTCCAAGAATGTAGGCTCTAGCTCTTGCATCTCTGCATAGGGTACCAACATCTCCATCAACCTCGTTTTCTTCAGCCCAATGCTTAAGGGAATCGAGGTTGGGGTTGACAACAGCAACGAGGAATGACTCGTAGCTGCTGCCATAGATCCATATCTGCCAACAAACACGCATCAGAATGATCTGATCATACAAAACCATTGTGGTGTAGCAGGAAACTCACCGAGTCTATGGTGGAGGCGAGGGAGTAGACACCTTCCAAGTTCTCAACTGACACGTACTCCCCCTGTGAGAGCTTGAAAATGTTCTTCTTCCTGTCAATGATCTTCATGCTCCCATCTGGCTGCCACTCACCAATATCCCCTGTGGCATAGGCATTGGCTTATTAATACTAAAACAATGAGGCATTTTTCAAGAATCTTGAAAGCTTTCAAAGCTAGGTGTGGTGAATCTGTCTACCTACCTGTGTGGAACCATTCATCAATCATGACCTCTTTGGTGAGATCCTCGCGTTTGTAGTAGCCCGAAAACAAGCATTTCCCTCTGATGCATATCTCTCCACGAGGAGTTGAAGAAAGCGCGTTGTATTCCATATCAGGAACGGATTCTAGGCATACGTCTACAATTGGGAGAGGAGGGCCAACTGTGCCAACCATGCTTAGCTCGTCTGGCCTTGCAACGAAGGATCCTGCACATGTTTCTGTCAAACCTGCATCACATCATAACAGTTCTGTTACGAATCTTGAAGACATTCTCTCCGTCTCTCTCTCTCTTTTTTTATTTAAAAAAAAAAAGTTCTTTCCAGTTTACCATATCCTTGTAAGACATGAGCACATGTAACAACACGTAGATATGTCTCCACATTGGGAGAAAGAGGCGCTGCTCCAGATAGGATAAGGCGCAGTTTTCCTCCTAGGCCTTCTCTGACCTGCAGATTAGGATGTAGTGAGGTTTGTAGAATTTAAAGGCAACTAACAAGCTTCGCATGGTCGTACATTTAAATCACCTTCTTGAGTACAAGTTTGTCTATTTTTGGAGCTGCTTCAGCATGCTTGTACCCTTTGCTCATGTTATGCAGCTTGCTGCATTTTTTTCAAATGCAGTGTTACATGTGTGAACTATAAAAGTCTTGCTCAAATTCTTTGAGTGGGTGACTGGAGCGAACGCACTGAATACTTACTAGGCATAAGCCGCGTTGAAGAGTGTTTGTCTGATTATACCAGCAGAAGAAATCTTCTCCACCAAACCTATACAGTTGGTTAAATCATTGTAAATGAGCTTCTCTTTTCTGATT
Source organism: Monilaria moniliformis (assembly GCA_034509125.1). Lineage (NCBI taxonomy): Eukaryota > Viridiplantae > Streptophyta > Magnoliopsida > Caryophyllales > Aizoaceae > Monilaria > Monilaria moniliformis. The sequence goes on from JAYDZE010125588.1 coordinate 14,262, forward strand.
TTAGGACATGATTTCTTATACCTGTGTAGATCTTGTCCAAAACGCGTGGAACAGCACAGAGGACTGTTGGTTTGAGCTCTTTAATGTCATCTAAAAGCTTCTTGATATCCTGATGAGACCACTCACTAACATCAGATTTTGAATAATTTCAAGAGTACATGTATGCTGCTGCTGCTGCATATAGTCTACTTTGATCTTTTCTATTTTTCAAACTTACCTTATGCCAGAATCCAATCGATGCGCCCTTTGAGATGAAGAGTTCTTCAATAACACGGTCAAATATATGAGCCAGTGGGAGATAGGAAAGGAACACATCTGCCTCACTGAACTGTGAATGCAAGAGAAGTATGTAAAGAAACAGAAGAAGAAATGATACTGTCTTATAACTGTTGATTATATATAGAAAGAAATGCAAATGACATAAATATATACATACCTCTTCATTCATGCTCTCTAAATGGTGATTCACTCCAGATATAATTGACAGAATGCTCTCGTTCGAGATCATCACTCCCTTTGGGTCGCCTGTCGTTCCACTAGTGTACATTATTGTGCAGATATCGGTCTTCTTCTTCTTCATTGGGATGTCATATTTCTTGCTCTTTCCCTACAGGGAGACACGTTGTATTACTGTAAAACTCTTGTTTGGAAATCAAGAAAAAAGTTTATTAGGCCTAGAGAAATTGTACCAGAAGCAAAAATTCACTCCAAGAATATATATTTGAGCCAAAATTTCCAGCAACCTGCCTTTGTTCTTGAGTCACCTCTCCAAAGCTTACAATAGCTGTAAGATTTTGTGCGTTTCTGGCGATGTATCCTTCAAAAACCACACACACACACACAAACTATGCGAAGAAAAACTTACTTTTCAAGTATTTTTCAGAGCTGGGAAATGTTTTCAATAGCTGCAGTATTGATGGTTGAGACCAGTCATTTATTTACCACAAGAAAAAATAGAGGTTGCAGAATTTGATGAATTGCATCATTACCTCAGAGATTTTGGTTTCTTCTACAAAGGCAATTGAGATCTCAGCGTGGCAGATGATGTATTCCACTGCACTGGCACCTGGTATCAGAAGCAGAAGAGGCGGGAGAACCAAAATTAGTCGAAAACCCATATTGTAGTCTATAGTGATGATGAATCTATTAATGAATGATCATATGCAGCTACTTTTCTGTGTTGATTTTGGATGATGAGGAGAGACGAGTGAAGGAAATGGCACGGAGCTTACCTAGAGTGTCGTATAATGGCACACAGTAAAGACCATACGCGTTGCATGCCTGCATGCTTACAACCCAACGTGTGCAGTTTGCACCGTATATGCCACATTTGTCACCCTGCGTATGTTTAGAACCTTCTGTCATAATTCAGCAGGAAATTTCTAGACACAAAAAAAAAATTAATGTTGAACCAAAAACTAGGCTAAATCAAGATATATTATTATGTAATATATGTGAAAAGTCTTACTTGAGTAACTCCACATGAACGAATGGAGGCACCGACTGTTAGGACTAAATCGTACACTTGTTTGTAAGTTAACCAGACATATCGGCCCACCTGCAAACACTCAGAAAGCAAACATGCTTAAACAAAGCGTAACAGTTGAAATGCAAAACATTTTTTTTTTATCAAATGGATCAAAATCTCTTTGTAATACCTTTCCATCTACCATTTCTCTTTCACCAAGCATTTGGTTATCGGGGTATTTTTCCACAGATTGGCTGCAAATTTGCATACGTTATCAAGAACTTATTGCTAGTTTCTGGAAGATTCAACATTTAGCTTATTATGTTAACTCCCATCTGTTTGAAATCTTGTATGTCCTTCAAAGGAAGGTTGAACATAATATTGACAAATTTTGGAATTTTTTTTCAAATAAAGTCACCGTTTTCTCTATTTTGTTTACTGATAAACTCCTCACCAGAAACTATCCCAGCAGCTCTCGAGGACTCGGGGCAATGGTCTGAATCCATCTCTGACAATCGCGTTTCTGTAAACCGGCCCAATTGACGGCTTCCCATCTTTAGCTTCTCTTGCCTTCTCAATCTCTATGATGAACTTCTTACTTTCTGCCATTTTCTCTCTCTCTCTCTCTCTCTCTAGTTTTTTGTATACAAAAGTTGAGTATTCAAACTGCTTTCTTATAGGGGGATAAACTGAAACTTCAATGAAGCCTTTTCAAGATTCTTGGTGGCCAAAACATAAGTTTCTGTTTTTATTTTTTTCGAAGCCAACCACCCAACAATAAGTTGACTGTGGAGTTTGCTTTAAGAGGAAGGAAACAGATGTTTAATCCATGCATACGAATAATTCATTACGGCTCACATGAAACAATCGAGAGAAAAAATTAAAATTAAAATACTGCATTTCCATAAAATGTTAGGTAATCTGATCAACCCCTTTACCATCACCAATATTCTCTTCTTGGTTTCCTTTTTTTTCTCATATCATTAATTCATAAGCACAAACATACATGTAAAAGCAAATATCTTTTATCCAAATGTTTATTCTCCATCTCAACAAGATTCATTACATCTTCATATTACATCAGTCATAACAACTTGTTCAATTTATTCCTTTTTTTTTACAAACAACTAAAGATTCGTCTCGTCCACCAAATAATATCTCCATCTTCACAATCTAAGCCCTGCATTCGTCCATCCAAACAAAACACAGTCAAAAGTGAACTTTAACATAGTAAAAAATAACAAAGACAATTGTTGCTTACTTGGAGCAATCATATTCTTTATCTATGGGTGGTAGCTGAAGGTCTGCTCCACATTCCTTGGGAAGAAGAGGGATAAGCTTGGGATCATACTTGTAGGAAGCAAGAGCTACCTTGACACAGTTACAAATGGCGGTTCGATCTTCTTTGGTCTTGGCGAGGCCACTCAATTCATTGACTCCTTGGCAGCACTCAGGGGAGGCACCTTTCCCCTGCAGGTAGCTGAGACAAGGCGCTACATCCTTGAGAACGAGGGGGCACGAGGGAGCAGAGACGACGTATTTTGAGACGAACAAGAGCAGGGCCAGAGTGTGAACGAGGCGACTCATTTTTGGACAAGTTTAGAAATATATGTGGAAACAGAGGAGGTTGCATTGAGGCTTATGTAATTAGACTTAGTAGCTGCAGAGGTTTTTTAGTTAGTTAGTTAGTTGAGTTTGTTTAGTGCTTCTATGTTTCTTGTGCGGCTTTGTTGGTGTGCTATTTGCATGATGTTCTGTTTATGTTTTCTCTCACAAAATGTGTGTATCAACACACACACACACACACACACACAGAGTCTATGGTCTTCGATTGTCACCTTTTTGGCATTGTGCCATAATTCAAGAAACTATTGTTTCGTTTATTTTAATATTAATACAACCTGATTTGTAAATTTCACCTGTTTTTCAATCTCGTATGTAAAACAAGTTGGCTCTCGCTAGGGGTGTCGAACACGGCCCGAGCCAATCAGGCCAATGAGGGGAAATCAGGCCGGGACCGACCCAAACATAGGTGAGGCCCGTTTTCTGTGGATGAAAGCCAACACTAGATGCGGGCTTTCTTGGGCCACCTAATCGAGCCTGTCGGGCCAATACATATAGCCAAGACTTCTTGTATGCCTATAAAAACATGGCCTAATCGGCTAATGATAATCCTACCAAAAATCAACAAAAAAAGCAACCAGTGTAAGGTATACTAGAAAAACTTTTAGTTTAAGATAATCATAAATTTGGAAATTCTCAAAATTTTTGAGGCCGACCAAAGATCTGGATCGAAATTATAAATACATTATTAGATATAAGTGCATCCATAACAGCAGACGAAGCTTCAGCTTTCCCTTACACTATTCATTAGACTCATAACAATATTTTCCTTAAAATTAATTATAAATACATTATTAGATATAAGAGCATCCATAACAATCTTATACACTATTCATCTATTTTTTTTAATTCTTTGATAATTCATAATATTTGTCTATTTCATAAGTTAATTCAAATGAATTTGAATAATATAATTAAAATTCAAAAACTTTTTTATTAAAAAACATAAATTACATTATTGAAAGCAGTAAAATTACATAAATTAAAATCTTAAATTACATTATTAAAAGCAGTAAAATTAAATAAATTAAAATCATAAACTAAATTATTAAAAGCAGTAAAATTACATAAAAAAATCATAAATATAGCCCAAATTTTCCTTCAAATTTTGAAGAAGACAATAATGGTTCTTGAGTTGTTCCTCCGACATTTTAGATGCGTCGAAAGAGTTGGCTTCGAAGAACAACTTCAGCAAGGCGGCTTGGGTGGTGTTATCTAGTGAGGATCGGATCTTGCCAATCTCCTCCAACGCTGCAGTGGTCGTTGAGGATGTCGCCTTACCATTCCCCTTCCGTTTTGCCGCCTTCTGGCCAATGAGGCAGCTCCTACTCGACGTCTCGGCTTCAGTATCTCCACTCATACTGAATTCGCCGTCCGCCGTGTGCTTCGTACGCTTCGGTTCGACCGACCCATTGCCCGCCCATATTTCGCATAAGCGAACCTTCTCTCAAGTCTTGACATAGTTGAACGGTTTGTTGTTTTCGTTCAAGCATATGGAAAGGGCATCCCTCAACACGTCCGACTCACTGCAGCCGCTCCTTCTCTCCCTATCGAGAGTGTTGTAGATTGCACAGAATTTGACGAGTTCGGGGTTCACTCTGTCGTAGTGGCCCCGAACCATACAAGCAGTGCGCTCGGGCGCCCTTGAGGGCGTAGCTCGTTGTAATTTTTTGCCACCTTTGCCCAGAAAGATGATCCATTCAGTTGGCTGCCGATGATGGCATCTTCGCTCGCGTCTACGTATACTTCAAACATACGCATCGTTTCATTTGCGGAGTATGGAATCCAGACATCTTGCCTCGACTTATCCGCGTCATCGGACAAGTTGATAGCGTCGAGATGTAAGGATGACGAGCCACGACAAGGGGAGTCGTAACCCGCCGGATTAAATGTGCCGTGAGTATTTGGATCGTATCCAAAAGCGGTTGGATCGATGCCTTGCGACAACAATGTTGATTAACCGCATTATAGTTGGGAGCAGACACACATTATAATGAAGAAGAAAAATTAAAGAAGAATGAAGAAAAAAGAGATAAAGTATATAGAATTTGGAGTAGAGAAATGGAGTGTGAGTAGGTATTTATAGAAGAAAAAAATTTAAAAAAAAATTAAAGTGTCTTTAGCTCATGACCTTTTGAAATATATATACATATATATATATATAATAGTCGTCGCCGGTGTTTAAAAAAATAATAATTTGAATTTAAAAAATAAAGATAAATTAAAGATAAAAATCGCGGCTAGTAGCGGGGCTCGCGCGTGTCACGCGCGCGCGCTGCGATTGGTCGCGACGTGCGAGTGCGTGCCATGAGCGCGTGGGTGCGGAGGGCGAGCCACGAGCCGTCGCAAGGGCTCAAGCCGCCGGCTCGAAACCCTGCATGGGGCGGAAAGTACGGGTGTCTCGCAAATCGCCGTTACCAATGCTCTAAATTTGACCCATCTCACCGCAAGGCTCTCACTCAAAACTCCCCCATTTATACAATAATAAAAATACAAAATCTCAAAAATATATAAATTAATTCAAGAAATAACAAAGAGCAGGATATTATTAGATATGAGCCCATAATGGGCCTCTCGTCACTACACATAAGCATCCAGAAGAATTGTTTACATTAGAAAGAAAAATTATTTTTTTACCTTTTGGAGGGCTCAAATTCATATAGTCAAGCTCGAGGTCGAAAATCGAATCAGATTATTGAGTTTGCAAGTGGATCGAGCTCAGACTGAACAAATCATTTATCAATTTCAAGAGCATATACAAAACGGAAATAGTGTAAAAGAACTAACGAGTTAAATACCTTTATTAAACACTAGGAAAGCCCATCTAGCTCCTTTCAAATATACATAACTACGTCATAAAAATCAAATCAAGTCACAGCTCTATTACTAAATTGAGCATGATGAATTCAAATCAAGGGCAATGAAAACTACAAGAAGCATTAGTTAGAGCAATCTAATCATGTGAACAGAGAAGAAGTAAGATTATACTGAGCTAGCAACTTAGAAACTAAGGTTCTACTACAAGTTGGAAATGCCATGCCTATTTATATTACAGCAGTATAAACAGATTGTGCACTGTACAAGCATTCTAGTCTCTAACCTTTCTATATGGGACAGAAGATTTACTATGACTGTAACCTGGTATCGGCCGATCGTTTACTGTAGATCGATCCTGCGTCTGAGACGTTGGCATGGGGTGCAACGGAGGCAGTGAGTGGCTGGAAGTTAGTGTTCCCAACAAACCAGTAGAGAGCCCATTTGAGATCACAAAGGGTGTACTTCAGAGCTTTGGTCCAATTCTCCTGCTTATTGAAGCTCTGTGTTATGGAGTAATTTTCGACTTTGTCATTCTCGATTCTGTAAATAAGTCATGTCAAAGTCAGAAATCAGAGTAGATTGGTAAAAGTTCTGGCAATATCATCGTTCTCATTAAGCTTTAAAAGTAATTTTAGGAGTAGGACCACAGTGCACCACCATTGATTGTGATTAGTTATTTCTTAAGGTTAACTTAAGACTCAGCAAGAAGACTGCAGCGCTTCCTGCAGTAGCCAGGAAGTACAAGAATGACATGTGTTTCTTGAGATTGGGGATGCTTCACTCTGGTTTTATGAATGAACAGTTAAATGATACCACCAATGAAATGCATATTGTACATGTAAATTAACTTACTTGTATGGAAGCTTGAAACATTTCTCAGGAGGAATGTTGTTTTCCTTATCCTTTGAGTTTGCAAACTCCGCAAACTCCTTTAGACACGTTAAGAATAACGTCATGGCTTTGTCATAACGAGTGCTCCAGAATACGTTGACAGGACCAAAGCTGAGAAATAACTAACATTAGTTGCATTAATATGCAAGTAAGAACATACCATTGTGCTTGATTAAATAGACAGCAAACAAGATATCCAATTAAAAATAAAGAGCAGTGGACTGTACTTCTGCAAGCTTTAAGAAAGAACGAGAATATAACTAGAGATGGACAAACAAATGTAATGAAAGGCATGATCAATTTATTTTATAACAATGAAGCAATTAGAGTTCAGGTCCAGAGAAGGTCATGGGATAACGATGCAATTGGTTTCTGACAGCGTAAATCATTATGATAGACAAAGTAATCAATCCCATTAGAATGTTTTATCAATGTTATACTTTTCTTTGGATGTGGCTAAAGAATAATGTCAAATTTGGTAAACTGAAATTGTGGGCATCGTTTTCAACTTACAGCTCATAAGTATTGTTGCTGCTGTCCATTATGCGAGGATAACTTCCCATTGGAAGGATTTTAATTCGATATCTGAAAGCTCCCCATTAAGGAGTGGCAGTTGAAAAGACAAAGTAAGTTCTGTTCAATTTCAGTTCTACGAAAATAACATTCAGATATGCTTGAGCAGAAAAATAAAGGATAAACCAGAAAGGTTACATAGAAGTTCGAACCCAAGTTCACTGCTAGATTTTTTTAAGTAGAAAATCAGAATATAATATGCAGATATTTGCTATTTTAGAAGGATACAGGAACTTTGGTCTGAAGTATTGAGCCATTGTATGAAGGAGAAGGCAAGCTTGCCCCCAAGCAGCATTTATTTCATCCCACTCAACCTGACACAATTCCACAGGGAAGTGTAAAAAAGTGGATATTCAAAGAAACAAATAACATCATTCAGTTACACAATTAATATACCTGGACTTTAGGAAGCCTTCCCAGGCGAAAGTTGTTGATAGTTCCAAATTCTCCATCATACCAAATAGGGAAGGCGTCATTAAGCACATTGGTGCGCTTCAACTGCTCTAAGTGAGCTTGTGAGACTTCAATCTTTGCCAGAATTGCATCCCGCTCTTCCTAGCGACCATACATTTGAAGCTAAATAATTTTACATAACATTCTAAGAGAGAGAAAAAAAGGACAGATAAGAGATAGGGATCTTTTTTTTTTTCAAGCATTTCTATCTTTTAATCTTAAGGAAGCATGGCTCGTATAATGCCCATAAGGAGTGGCTCCAAGGAAGAGCATGGACAGAAAACTAAGACTCCAGAGGGAAGCCACTGACAAACCTGATGAGAGATCAACTGAAACTGGAAGTTATTGAACTCCTGCCAGTATCTGGAAGGACAGAACACAATATGAATTATCCAAAGGAATTGCAAAGAAATACGAGAATAGAAAGGGAAAACGAAGATCAATGAATGAACAAAAATCAGCACATTTTTCTCAGACATCGCCACAGAAACAACTCAAAGGCAAAGATCCCAGAATAAAATAATGAAGTTTATTGAGGATTACCGCTCTTCTAACTCTTTGAACCGGCTGGACTTTAATTCCAGCTCATTTAGTTCAGCAGTTACTTCAGCGCATTGTTTCTCTGTTTCTGCAATTGCTGCTTCGAGCTTTCGTTCTTCTTCTTCTATCTTATAAGTTACCAAATATGACAAAATCAATCTTTGAATTCCTCATTAGATACTAAAGGGCATACTTGTTGCTCAAAGCTAAGAACTCAGTACAGCATAAAGTGATTCACTATTTCCTCTTTGACTTTGATTACAGAATTTCTAGAGATTATACATAAGTAATATGAAGCTTGATCGACATTGGATTTCCATCATGAGATTTAACACCAACAAACAACTTGAATATTCTGCTAGATCAAAGACAAACTGGCAAACAAAAATAGCCCTAAGCTTCATAAAATTCATATATCCTAAACAAAGTTGAAATAACTAATTTAATATGATCATAAGATAAGCACCTTCAATTTCTCCTTAAGAAACTCCGTTTCACTAAGCACAGTTTTGGCTTCCCCTTCCAATCTTTGAAGACATATTTCATATGATTTTATGTCCCTATTCACATCTTCAACCTCCTTATCAAGTTTATCAGACAAAACACGCATGCACTCCAGACA
>JAYDZE010125699.1:0-23248 GCA_034509125.1 Monilaria moniliformis
ATATATATATATATATATATATATATATCTAAATATGACAATACACTTTGAAACATATTTTTCATAATTTACTTGAAATTTTCTCTAAATTCATGTAAGAATTGGAAGATAGATCTTGACCATGAAGTGGACTTTGATTTTGAAGAAATATACTTAATTTCAACAATTTCTTATTTCCAAAAACGAAATATTTTTATTATATTCTTCTCAAAGGTAACATTTTTATGTTCAATATATATAAAATTAATGCCTTTAAAATTATATACCAATTTAAAGTATACATATTGAAACATCTTATAATTGAGACTAATTACCAACAAACTTTTGTCATGATATAATTATAATGATAATAATATCTGATTAATTGTATTTGATTTCGAATCTTGACCCGTAAAACAATCTCGTAAAAAACCACAGAGGTATTAATGTTGGTTGACGTATCAATTCCATTTTCTTTATTAGATATTATGTACTTAAAGATCTAGTCAATGTTATAACATTGGAATAAATAGTCCATTAATACAATAGTAATATCACTCAAACCACCCTCTAAATGCAAGAATAAAATTGTATGTAAGAAAATTCCTCAATATTAATATTTTCTCACATATATTTGTTTCTGTTTTCAAAAATAATTCACCTTTAATATAAAGGTTGCATATAAATCACCATCAAATTCATCACAACTATTTCAAATTTACCATCAAAATTTTTCTTTGGCAAGTGAACGTGTAGCAATGATTTGAAGCATCTTTTTTTACACTATTTCGAAAATCTAAGAATTCAACCGTATGGATATGTAAAATACAGGATTTCCAATCCTAACAGGAAAGGGATACTCAATTTAAAGTGAGTAAACAGAATTCCATACTCGATTTCATAGATACATATAGAATTCTGCGGAAAGACGTATTCAATGAAAATCGACGGCTTAGAGGGAGATCTTTCATATCTTTTTGCGCTGAATAATGATGTGTTATTTCACCAAAAAAATATAACACATCCCAAACTCCACATCATTATTCAATCGCTAAAAAAATTGATATAGAGTGAAAAAAATTGAGATAGATTTAATAATTTTTAAAAGTTAGAATAAAATAAAGATAAATTTAATAATTAAGCCTATAAAAATCACTAAAATTGGCTCTCTTTCAAGTCTCCTCTCCGCGTAGTCTGCCAGCTGTGCCGCCACGGCCTCCACGCTTGCATCACCACCCCATTTCGTATTCCATACCTCACTCGCACCAGCACTCACCGTGTGTGTAGAGAGAGAGAGAGAGACCTTCAGATTCTAAGACGAAAAGCGAAAGCCACTCGACGAGAAAATGGGGGAAACCAGATAACAAAGAATCAAAGAGAGGGGGGAGAGAGAGAGAGAGAGAGAGAGAGAGAGGCGAGAATCGCTTTAAAAAACTATACAAACGCAAGTGGATTTCATTCGTGGAAAGCATAGGAAAGAACTTGAATAATAGAAAGGCGATGGCAAAGAGCGGCGCGGCTGAAGGGGAACAAACGATGGCGGCGGCGGCGGCTAGAGCTATGGAGCTGAAGAGAGAACTGCAGAAACTGGTGAAGTCGATCGCGGATGATGACGGCGACGATGTTGTAAACCTCGACGCGATTGATAAAGCGCACAAAACGCTGCGCTCGTTGAGTGAATTGAAGTTGAATAAAAGCGGCGGCGTCGGCGGCGGTTTGAAGGCATGCGACAGCCTCTGCGGCGGAGAGACAGCGGCGGGGGCGGTGCCGGAGGAGTTTAAATGCCCGCTGTCTAGGGAACTCATGAGAGATCCCGTCATTATCGCCTCCGGTCAGGTAAATCGATCGTTTTCTCTGTCTCGTTTTTTATTTATTTAATTATTATTTTATAATTAGAATAGCCGCCGTTGATATCATTGATGATTTGATGGAATTCGCTCATCATTTTTAACAAAAACTTTTTTGGTTCAAACTAATTATTTTTTTATCAATAAATTCGTTACTCTACCGATTAGGAGATGCAACCTCTATAACCTCTTCTTCTTCTTCCTCTTCCTCTTCTTCTTCTTGTGTGTGGATTTTAGCCTTGAAATGCTTATATTGATGAAGAAATTGAGTTTCTTAAATAATATACGCAGTCTTTGTGTTTTTGGTTTCTTGCTTGTTGAGGCTCTCTCTCTCTCTCTTTCTCTCTCCCTCTCTCTCTCTTCTGCATATGGTGTTTACTGGAGATATTGTTATGTAATTTGGTAAAAAAAGGTATGTCATGCTTCGGTTAAAAATTGTTATTTCATTTTGATTCATCTGTTTATAAACTGCAGCACTAGAGAATTCTGTTGCAATTAGGTCTAAATTTAGCTTCATAATGTTTACTGCTGCATTGTTTATACATTTTCTCCTGCAAAATTTGCAGACATTTGATAGGCCATTCATCCAAAAATGGGTAAAATCAGGGAACCGGACCTGCCCCCGAACTCAGCAGGTGCTTTCCCACGCGATCCTCACCCCGAACCACTTGGTTCGGGGCATGATCGTGCAATGGTGCAAAATACACGGCATCAAATTGCCCGAATCCCTCGAGTACACCAACGAGGATCGTTTGACAGAGGCCGATAGGGCTCGTTTCCTCTCGTTGCTCAAGAAAATGTCCTCTGCTTCACGGTTGGATCAGAGAGACGCGGCCAAGGAGTTTCGTCTCCTCACGAAGAGAACCCCTTCGTTCCGCGCCCTCTTTGGCAAATCCCTCGATGCAATCCCTCAGCTGCTGTCTCCTCTCTCTCGGACCAACCACGACGGGGGTGAGCCTCACCCGGACCTCCGGGAAGACCTAATCACGACTCTCTTGAACCTCTCCATCCACGACAGCAACAAGAAGCTCGTCGCAGAGACGCCAGCGGTCATACCCCTCCTCATGGACGCGTTGAGGTCAGGAACCATCGAGACGAGGAGCAATGCAGCTGCGACCCTCTTCACGCTATCGGCCCTCGACTCAAACAAGGCCCTGATCGGGAAATCCGGCGCTCTGACACCCCTCATCGACCTACTGGACGAGGGGCATCCATCGGCTATGAAGGATGTCACCTCGGCAATCTTCAACCTGTGCATCATTCTCGAGAACAAGGCGAGGGCGGTCAGGAACGGGGCGGTGCCGGTGATCTTGAAGAAGCTCGAGAGCAGGATCCATGTGGACGAGCTGCTATCGATCCTTGCTATGCTCTCGACCAGCAAGAGGGCGATCGAGGAGATGGGCGAGCTCGGGGCCATCCCTTGCCTGCTCGGTATAATGAGGGAGACGTCTTGCGCACGTAACAAGGAGAACTGCGCCGCGATTCTCTACAACGTCTGCTGCAGCGACCGGTCAATGTTGAAGGCGATGAAGGAGGAGGAGGCGACGTATCGCACGATATCGGAGCTTGCTGAAGATGGGACTTCTAGAGCTAAGAGGAAAGCCAGTGGCATTCTTGAGAGAATGAAACGAGGTCCGAATCCCACCAACGCCTCGTGATCGATCGGTTGAGCTCTAGGAGCAAATAATCTGTAAATCCTTCACCACCTATCTTTTCATATATATATATATACATTGAATTCATGTTTATATTATGCTTCTAGGAAGAGATATGATCGTAGTGTTAGCACTAGTTACTTATGGTGAATAGTTATGATCTTGCTTCGAGGGCCTTGTCCCAAATTGTTCGTTCGCTTTCTCCCGCATAAGGAGTGAGATCTAGGTTCAAACTCGATGTGATTAGACGTAATTTTTGGTATATATTATTATTATTATTATTATTATTATTATTATTATTATTATTATTATTATTATTTTGTATTTTGTAATTGAGCACATGGGAATTTAGTAGTTGCGTGGAATTTATGTGGAGCATGAAAAAAGGCTGTTTTGGCTTTGTCTATAATTAAGGAACCAAATCAAATACCGTTGAAATATTTCACGTGCCTTACTCCACTCATTAACAGCTCAATTTGAGCTATCAGGATCTAAAAAATAGCTTCATAGGTTAAATGAGTGGTGCCCGTTTTACGTAAAATAAATAATTTTGTATTATATAATGATTATATTATTTTAATGCGATAAAATTTCCGGTTAATTTCATAGTTGAATATGTATAGTTAATTCTTCTTCCTTCCACTGCTCTTTTTTTAATTTCTGCTTCATTAGTCTATAAATTATATATACATGATTTACATAGAAAAGAGATTAGGTATAAATCTTGAATATAGTGAATTTATAATTGACAATCGTATGGATGGTTCCAACAATATGTTAATCAAATGCAGCCAAAATAATGTTGTCCGTGACAACCATTTTTCCTGTAAAATAATTGAATCCCATCTTTATCCATCCACTAAAACCCAAAATTTACAACTTATGGCTACACTTAATTTGTCTTGCTACAATAGCAACATTGACATAATGAGTCACTATTGACATCAACACAAATGAATCATCATTGAAATCGACATTATGGAATCACCTAAAGTTGAGATTGATATAGCAACGATCCAATAACTACAAACACCAACCGCATTACAAAATACGGATCTAAACTCATATTTAATTACATATTTGCAACTACAAACACCAACCGCATTACAAATTGCCACTGAAACAAATATTAACATGTTTTCATGAAAGCAAGAAGTAGACTCACATACTAGCATATGATATGTTTTTGATAGAATAGCCTAATTCAAGATTAGATGGAATATTTCTGATCAAACTTGAGCCAAATAACAGCAAGACCATCTGAAAGTAGGAGAGGCTCCAGACGAAGGTCACAAGTTCGAATCCAACCAATGCCTTCAATTCAAAGTCGAGCTAGCTAGTGAGCAGCCAAACTAAATTGAAAAGACATACTATGTTTCACACTAAAACGGCAAAATTCAAGATTAGATGCAAGATTTCCAATTCAAACTATAGCCACAAAGAGAAGACCATCTGAGCGTAAGAATAGCTCGAGCAGGCAACGAGACAAGATTTTCGTCTCCAAGCAAAAGTCTGCAACAAACACTGTACAAGTTCGATTCTGGACCTGCTACTAATGTGAAATGATGAACTATGTGAGCTTCTAATCTGCTACTAATGAAATTGGACCTATACGTTATGCAATGGACACACTGTTCAATAGACGTTAGGATGTTCTATCGTGCTCAACAAAAGTAAGAATTATGAATCTGTTATCCGCATTCTGCTGGAGAGACACAACATATACTTACATGAACAAATCGAAGATCCCAGAACCTGCTTCAATCCATCTGATAGGCCCAGCCATGCACCTCCAGGTATGCTCTTACAGCTTCTTTTATGGCCAAATTAGGTGCCAACTGAGATGGATATAGCGTTTCGCGGGTAACAGGGTCGAATTCACCCACCTAATAAATGGAATTGAAGTCATATTCATGATTATGATGACAATTATGATCCTCTGAGTTGAGAGATGCGATAGTCACCTTTTGGAGATGATCTAGGATCACCGCTCTTTCATATGTTACCCCACTTGGAGAGATTACAGGATCACGAAAAATGTCTAGAGTGATGTTACAGCAGAGGTAGTCTGGCACCTGAAAATCCCTAACTGGTGTCATGGAAATTCAACAAGACGGTAGTCATATGAACATACAAATACATCGATATTCACCTCCGTTGGGGTATCATCTTCTGCAGCTTTCTTAAATACTAGGTTCAAGGCTTTCAATTGATCTAAAGTAGACCGGTGAGTTTCATCAACAAAACCTTCTATTTCAGCAGCATCACGTTCTTGTTTCTCAATCAAGGCTGCTTCACAAGCTTCTCTGTTGCAGCATAGAAGAAAACATGTGGTATCCAAATTAATGTCATCAGAGAAAACAGACATCATGCCATACCATAAGCACAACGTAGAGAAATTTTAAGAACAGCAAAGAAGAGAAACCAATGATATAACTTACTTTAAGTTTCGAAGTTCCCAAGACCACTTGGTAGACTCATGTTCCCATACCAAGTATTTTGCTTTTGCAAGCTCTTGCCATATTTCCTCTACCATGTATCCTTGGGGGTTCGCACCTTGGGGGTTAGCACCCCTGCCAAGGTCCAAGGCCTATGAGTTACATCATACATCACGAACAACCAAACATCATTTTCAACAAAATCCCAACAATCCAAATAAAAGAATCATAATGACATATACTAGTCACAATTCATCTTGACATATCTTGATGAAGTAATATCTAAACATTTACAAACAAGATTTGCAGCCAAAATAGTGAACATGAATCACATGCGAGCATATGAAAACAGATCTTGGACCTCAAGAAAAAGAGAGCTCTCACTTATTTGTGCAAATCCCTCATACCTTCTCCAATTCCTTCACACCTTTTGCATATTCTTTCTTTTGCAGCAGAGCAAGACCGAGCATATAGCGGGCCTTAAATGCAAAGGCATCCACAATTAGGTTGCAATTATAGTTTGTAAGTTTTTTCGAAAGATAAATATAGAAGAATATCTACACATTTTTTAGCTGCAAGAATATCTGACGGCTTCATCTAACATCTCAACAAACTCATGCTTGAACTACGACATATATTTTCAAAGGAAACACTTGCAAGCTCATTGTTAATGATTCCAGCTTGCAACCAGACATATAGATGATAAGATGTAACATATGGCATGTCAGGAAGATTAAATTTTTCAATATTTCAAGATTCATTTAAGCAAACAAGTTTCATGATATTTCAAGTTTCCATAGGTTTCCATAACTTCCAAAGACAAATGAGAGAAAATATGTTTATTGGATATTAACATAATAAGAAAAGAGCATCCATACACAAATTTTAGCATCCAACACTTGTGAAGGAAAATATGTTCTACTATAGCCCCGGCAACTAAAACACAAATGGAATCAATCAACAACTTCGCCAACTACTGCATCCCTGTGCACAACAAGTCAATAGAGTTGAACGACGATGTCCCATTTTTACAACAAGAAAATATCAACATTGTCCCCACTCTGCCTTAAGGAATCCAACAACAATTTCACCAACTACTACACCCCCCCATGCACAACAAGATTATAGAGTTGAACGATGATGTCCCCTTTTTTTACAAGAAAATATCAACATTTTCCTCACTCTGCCTTAAGGAAAAGAAATGATAAGGTTCCAACAGCACCTTATCAGGAAGTAATGATAAAAACAATTGTTCCCACTGAATTCAACACTACTCCGCCAACAACATCCAATCATCTGTGTGTATGTGTTGGCCTAGGTGTTGGGTGGTTGATGCCTGATGCCTAATGCACAGTCGTTAAATTTAATATTGCAATCACACACAAAAAAAAGTCATCTGTATCACACACTCTCTTATCACATTTATTCACACTTACTAATTCAGTTTCAATGATTCACATAAACCTCAGCATAAACAGTAAAATATCAGATACATCCCCTAATTAGAAATTACAGGATACGCAACAGAAACAGATAATACGATGACAAGTAAACAACGAAAAATATATATATAAAAAGAAGCAAAAAAAAGCGATAAAACCTATAAGAATGTTACACAGTGTTTACCTACCGTACCTTTACAGAATGGTGATCGAGCTGAATCGCTCTCCTGCAATCCTCCTCCACACGTGCCCATTCACTGCACATCAAGAAGAAGAAAACGAATAAAATAATAAAAAAACAAAAAAAGGGGGAAAAGAAGAACTCTGAAACGAGCTCAGTCTGAAACGAGCTCAGTGATCGTACATACTTCCGCTTGCGATGACAAAGAGCGCGATTGGTCCAATACACAGGAACATTAGGGCACAGCGCAATAGCCTAAGAAGAATCGAAGTTTTCAGCAACACGAAACGTGAGAAAATAAAAGATGAAAAAGGAAATCAGTTAGAAATCACAAAAACCTACCCCAGTATAAGCATCAATGGCGGCACCTAAGCGATCTTTCTTGAAGTACGTGTTGCCGTCTTGTCTGAGCTGCTCGGCTTGTTTCGCCACCATTGTTGGCGACATTTTCCTCTCTCTCTCTCTCTCTCTCTCTCTCTCTCCAAGTGAATGGGCGCTATCAGAGAATTGGGGAAAACTGAAAGAGAAACGGAGGGGAATTGGGAAAATTGAGGAGAGAGGAAATGTGTAGGAAGGAACTGGCGTTTGCTGAATAGGGAGGAAGGAAGAAAGTGCGTGGATGGAGAGATTTGCTGATTTTACTACTGCCAGACTCGCTAAGGATATAATGGCTTAATTATGATGAATCGTAATTTACGGTTCGAATTTGAGAATGACTGATGAAAATTATCTGATTTTTAAAAATGCAAAAAAAAAATGACAATTGTGAAATCTTTAAAAATAAGTTGGTCGCATATTTTTTAGATTAAATTTTTTATATTATAAAATGAAAAATAATGAAAATACTATAAGCATGGTTCCAAATACAAGAAGCCACAATGGAAATAAAAGAAACACATATATATTTTTTCGATTATCTTTAACTGACATAATATTTTAATATTATTTAATACTTATCAGTTCATTTTTCTTTATACAAAAGGAAATTTGATTATTAAATAAATTTGATTGATATAAAAACCGAAAATTAAATGAGTTGATATTCTATAGTGAAACAAAATCTATTAATTGGATCCCAAATTGAAAGAGATAAAAAGAAAATAGCTAGCTCTAGAATTTTCTACTTTTAGTCTATCAGGTTGGTCAATATTCGTCTTCTCATTCACATGCCTCAAATTTGATTGGATGATCGAAAAAATAATTGTTAATAAGAAAATTAACTTTTTGCTATGAGCAGCTGCATTGTATTATTGGGTTGACCATAGAAGGACTTCACATGTTGATGTGGACATGCATCTTCTAACTTTTTGTATTAGTTGGAAACTTTAATAATTTAGTAATTATGAATATAATAATAATTCAAATCTTCTTTATTAAGTAATAGAAACTTTTTCTTTAGTTTTGATCTATATACTAAAAAATATAGAAAGAATTTTCTAGATGCTCAACTTGCTGGGCCGGCACTATATAAATTACTCATTGTTGACTTGTATATGTATATGTCAATCCAAAATAGATAATAACTCCATTGTTAATGGCAAGTTATTACCTAACGATCTCTTTCTCATTTATAATTCATAAGGCTCATTCAGTTGTGTTCACTGTAATATTAATCTAACTAATTTCGACCTGTCGGATGGTTTGACACGAGATTTTCCTTAATTGATTTAGTACGAAAGAACGTAATTTTACCGTTCGAACATAGATTAGTACAAAAGAAAGTAGAAAATAAATTTTTAAAAAACTGCAATAGAAAAGTGTTTTTTTGCGGTTACAAAGACAAGGAGCGGGAGGGTTCTGTGATCAGCCATTGCAACAAATGACACTATATAAGAATACAAGCATTCCACCATGGATGCAGTTCGTTTCACAAGCTCTGGGCCCACAGAGCTTCACGAGATCGACACCTCGTATACCGATGGCGTAGAGCTCGAAAAAGAAACAACGCACGTATTGTACAGAGAGATGAGGGGCGAACGCACGGTTCACGACAAGACGGCGTAGAGCTCGAAAATGAAACAACGCACATATTGTACAGAGAGGTGAGGGGGCGAACGCGCACCTAGTTCACGACAAGACTCGATCCTTGACCTTTGATATCTTCGCAGCTGCTGACGAACATCAAGCTTTCACGAATGCGGTCTGCAAGCCGTGAAACTTCTTGATCCACCTTCATCGGGCGCCTCCGTAGGGACTGCAAGAGCGTTTCCTTTTCACCATCAGTTCAATCAGGGAGAGAGAGAGTGGGAGGGAGGGAGAGGGTACCTCGGAAGTCCACAAGCAGTCGTTTGCTTTACGGGGTATTATGTGGATGTGGGTCTGAACTTGGCATGCAGCAGAAAATTACTACAAGCATCAGTAAATCCTGATCTAAATATCAGGGGACGTGGAAACAGGTCGATCTTCTTTGACAACGGATGAGAGTGAGTGTTTGAGAAAGGGATTAGAGCTTACATGATATATAACTTGGCCGGCAGCTGCACCGTTGTTGACCAGCAAGTTGAATGAATCTGTATAGTTAAAATTCTTCTGAAGAAGGTTTCGTAAAACATATATAGGCGGCAAAGGTACTTCGATAAGATCTAAGTTTGGAGTACCAAAAAGAAGGCATGCGCGAGTCAAGTAGGACCAGATCCAGCACAAGCAAGATAAAGAAGGTGTTTATTTTGGATGATAGCTTAGATAGATGAAAATAAGAGAGACAAATCCACAACATATAGACAGAAGTTCATAAGAAAAAACAGAGACGCTGACAATTTGAGAATGATCTGCAACAACAACATGAAGAGGGAGGAGCAGAGCAAAAAAGATAGAAGAAAACATACCACAACCAGTAACTTTCATGACAGCGTTGCTAATTAAAGGCACTTTTGAACACATGGCCCCTATAATCTGTGAAAACATGTGACAGTGTGAAAACATGTTTACTCGTGGTGCATTCATAGTGAGATCCAAAAATTATGCAGTTTTTAATAACTTATCGAGTTGAGAACAGAACTGCAAAGCTAGGCAAGAATAAACTACTCACTTAAACTGGAAAATGTAACATTATGCTTCAAAATCTACTCACTGAAACTGGAAAGTAGAATATTTTATTGAGGAAATGTAGCTTTAAGCGAATCTCAGCATTTTTGGATCCGAAAAAGAAGCAGAGACTCACTGAAGTATAAAACCTAACAGTTTAGAAAAGGATCAAGAAAGTAAGCTATCGAGATTGAGGGTACAAGATGAAGCCATAAAGGATGAATTAGCTTCACACAGAATAGAAACAGCAAGAGGAATCATGCCATAGTTCAAGAACTAATATGGAGGTCAGATGCAGATATCTTTTTCTGATATGCCAAAGTAATGATATAAATACATTCAAGAGAAAAGGCTTGACAATTACACTAGTCAAGTTATAATCTCTTGTACTGATAGCCTAATTAGGTTCCCATTGGGACAAGTAAGAATGAATAAAGTTATCCATATTTGCCCGGAAATAATAAAACATATAGATGTGTTGTAGATTAGGAAGTGTGGAAACTGAACCTAGGTAATGAGCAATTTTAGTACTACAACATGGCAAACTTACCGATGGAGGAGTTGCGTCCAACGAAGGATAATGACTCTTTGGAATAATAAGAGAGTGCCTAGAAAAAGTGTAGATATTCTTCCATTTAAATGGGAATTTCAGATTAACAAATCGCAATGCGGGCCTATAAAAGAATGAGACCAGAAAAATACGAGGAGTTCCAGGAGATGATACCTTACCCATGACATAGAGGATATGTATCCAAAATGCACAGGCACTCATCATCTTCATATAACTGCAGCCAAATGCAATGTTACAGATAATCAGACTACAGAAGGCAGACTGCAAAAGATAAAGTCTAGTTCTACTTCTTTCAATTCATAAGAATGTACGTCGAGTAAGTTCAGCAGCTTCACGGTTACAAGTTCCAAGTAACAAATCCGCAATTAGACTATAAACACGAATGGACTATAGAAAACAAGACTAATGAGAAGATAGATATCCACAAAAAACACCGTTGAAATCACAATAGAAAATACAGCATTTGAGAACCAAAAGTACACAGATTTTGATACTGAACAAACAGTGAAAATGCAACTTCTTCTCACAAAAAACCCAAGTTTAATCCATTAATCTTGCTGCCTTATCCGTTCTAAATCATACTCATCTGCAGCGAGATGCCATCTGATGAAACAACTTGAAAAGCATCTAACCTCAAACCCAATTGATGGCTAGATTACTGAATTCTTGAAACAACAACACAATGTGCAGTAAAGATGCATTCGATATCTAAAGTCTCTCCAAATTCACTCACTTCCAAAGATGGACTAAGAAAACAGCTCAATCGCCTCAACACACTTCAGCTTGGCTGCAATCAATCATGGTCGGCCAATGCTATACTGAAAAGCTAGTACCCCCGCAATGTCCATCCTAGAATGCACTACCAACAAAGACCGCGATTGTGATGAATTCACCAGTGCACTGAAGCCCTAAACCTATAACATCATCTAGAAGAATATCCTTAGCTAATACCTTCTACATCACTCTCACACTCTTTGGACACATTTCTCATTGAAAATGTGGCAATTCCATCTGAAACCATAATAGTAATGGAATTTCCCCCCAAATTAAATTTTCTGACATAACCCTAAACAAATACATATTCCATATATTTCTAGCTTATACCCAATCTGATAAAGGAAAATAAATTCAAATGCTACACACACAATCAAACACCGGAACCACAAATTCCCCCAAAATTAGTCATCGACATCTTGTGAGGAACAACAAAACACGTAATCAAACATAATAATTTAAAAAATCCAAACACTTCCGCTAAAAAGGGAGGAAAATAAAAAAACGAAAGTTTACTTTCAAAGCAGGGGCTTCACCGAGAATAATCCTGCAAAATACACAATCATTTCCCCCCCTTTTTATCTCCTTCTCTCCGTCATCGCCACAAGCGCAAGCGGAAGCCATCAGCGAGCTAAACGACGCCGCGCCCGAGGCCTCTGCAAGTGGATTCACGTGGGAGGAAAGCAGAGCTAGACGACGTCGTGCACGAGCCTCCATTGTGAGGGCAAACAAGGAAACAGTAAAGTGGTGTGGCTACGAGAGTGTGTGCGCCATGGATTTCTGCGTTGAAAAGCTTCTGAAAAAACAAAGAGAGAATTTTCGAGCTTTTTTTTTTATTCAGATAATATTGTTGATGGCTGGCTATTTCTGCGCTTTTTATTTTGTATTTTTATTTTGTCATTAAATGTTTTTCTTTGGTTAGAAGTGAGAGTTGCTATATATTGGAGAGGAAAATAGTTGGTGGTTGGCTCTACGTTATCCACAATAACATGATTCGTGGCCTTTTTTAAGGGGGGGAAATATTAGATTTTCCCCATACTAATATCCCTTTCAATTGTAATTTTTTAGGGGGGAGGGAATATTAGAGTTTCCCGAATTATTATCCTTTTTAATTGTATTTATGTAACATAGAACTTCTTTTTTGATTTTTTTAAATGTAATATAGAACTCACTCATACAGTCATACCGTACGCATAGATATCAACCAGGATGGGTTGGGTCGGGTTGGGCTTCCACTTGAGATGGGTCCCATCCGGCTGAAAATTATAATTATTTATTATTTTAAAATAAAATATATAATGAGTCAAATTAAGATATAACATAATTTCATATAAAAATATAAGTTGCATTGTAGTTGGTAGCTTGTAATTTATTTGTAAATATAATGAATTATTTGCATAAATTGTAATGTTATATCATATGATATAAAACAAAATTAATATATGAATAGAATATAAATAAAAAAATAATAAAAATAATATGACAAGCTCATTTACAACCCAAGTCCACTTCGTAAATTATCTTTGGCCAGGCTAAGTTCATTTTTTCTGAAAAGTCCAGCTCAGGCCCGGTCCGGCTCAATCACAAGCCGGTGCCGACCGGGCCTAGACCGGCACAGTTAACAACTCTACAGTAGTCTTCCCAAATTACGTTTTAATCTTTAATTTAAAAAAAAGGTGATCCAATAATATCCCCTTAAATTTAAGGATTTTGAAATTTGTCATTTCAAACAGTCTAGAATCGTTATTGCGATTTTAGAATATTTTTTTGTGCGCCAAAAGTAAATATTTTTACAGAAATTTGGTTTCTGACCTATTAAGTATTTTAATTCAGCATTTTAAACTAACTACACTACTTGGCCTTTTTTAAAGTTAAATCGATCAATTTTAATTAGGCCGTTTAGATTAAGCCCAGCTCACCGCTATACATAGCCTGAATCCTAAAATTTGAAGGAAAAATTAAATTACAAGAATTTACTCACCACATTATATATAGAATATAACACATTTAATAACTACGTGTATACATCACTACTATCACTTGTAGAAGAATTAAACATGACAATTTTTCGGACACAAAAACTTGTGTAATTAAAAATTATAAGCATCGAAAATATAATAGGTTTGGATTTTGAATGTAATAACATTTAAGATTGAAAACGTTGTAACTTTTTAAGAAAATCAAGCTTTACAAATTATTTGGATAATCGACAAATATTAATAGATAACACATCTTTCTAATCCAACATCCACAAAAAGAGAGAGAGAGAGAGAGCGAGAGAGAGCGAGAGAGAGAGAGAACAAACAGTTGAATTTTAAGGCGAAAAGGATGAACTGCATGTTAAATGAAGTAGCATGCTGACCATGTCTTGATTGCATCACTTATAAATCCAAACAAAATTGAGTAATTCGAAATCCATTCCATAATCTTAATACTAGTAAGTAAAACATTCCAACAGAAAGGGTAATAGGAGCTGTGCAACAGCTTACTCGTCTTCCTGGCTGCGCAGCCTAGCCAATTTGTTGGTCACTACCACATCCAACTGAGCTGCCCGCTCAACGATTTCCTTTCTTTTCCTGGTCGAGACATTGTGTGCTATCTCAGCACAGTATTTCCTGGCAACATATGGATGAAAATAGTATGTTATAACTCACAGTTGCACTGGAAATTGAGACTTAAGTATGGATGCAGTAGTAAAACATTAAAGGTAACGACATAGAGAGCACGTATGAACCTGTTGTGCATCATGAGAACTTCCAGCTCCTTGACATTGTGGACAAGGAACTTCTTGAAGCCATTAGGTAGGTAGTGACGGGTCTTCTTGTCTGATCCATAACCAATATTTGGCATCAAGGTGACTCCTTTGAACTTTCTCCTGACACGGGAATCAATACCCTTGGGCCTGCGCCAGTTGGTCTATCACATGAAAAAACAAAGTAAATTAGGGCGACAATGGACCATCTTCAGATATGACTAAATTAAGTATCATGAGCATAAAAGTAACTGGAATTTTTCCTTAGCAGAAATTTTTAAGCAAATTCTACTATCACATAAGCTGAACTGTAGAGACAAAAATCAAGGAACAGACTCATAAAAAATCTCTTAGCCCCATGTATGTAGGTATTACTCACTCCCACTTATCACTATCACCAACATGCAACATCAGAATAAGCTCTAAAACTAAAGCAATAGCATCACGCTACTAGAAATGTCAGCTAATAGGTTGCATCCACTATCCTTCCTCTGTCATATTCGTTTTGTGACAAACTTGGCATTACAAAAACTACGAATACAATCAAAGAATAGCAGCATACCTTCAGGCAGGCATATCTGTCACTGTGGTGCCTCTTAAACTTCGTGACACGCTTCTTCACAACCTTCTTGTCTAGCAAAGGAACAGCCATAGCTTCTGCAAACATATAATTCATATTAAGAAGCACGCACATCAAAACTAATACTGCATCTTCCCCAAATTTCCAGCATAGCGTTTTCATTTTCAAGTTTCTGATATGAAGCTACCATTAACGTAAATCAAAGATATTATCCATCACCAACTAAGCAAAAATACAGAATACCTAGCTAGTAATCAAATTGAGACTATTGCGGAAAATATTCCATCCATACATATATCAAAACAGCTCTATTAGTATATCGAGTAGACTAAATCTTCAAAAATTCGAGATTGAGCTAAACTTGGACATAGATTCAGCTAACAAACAACAGTAAACATGAGCGAAAATTGCATCTATGCAAACAGACATGAAGAACCAACAAATGATAGAGAACAGCGGCGGACCTGGTGGCGACGCGGCGGTGCTTGGTTTCCTCCTTTGGTCTAGCGATGCTGTGCTAGAAGGCGATGAGGAATTTATGTAGGGTTTTGAGCTTTTTATACTGCATATACAGCTAGGTTTAATTGGGCCGAAATGATATTTCGCCTAATCATAGTTGGGCCTAATCAGAAGGAAATTATATTCTCTGTCTTCCTTTTTTATAATAGTCTTTTTTATCTATTTAAAATATAATTATTACGTGAAATTGCTAATAATAATATTTACTCCATATCATTATTATTTTTATTATAATATCTCATAAATTATTATAAATATTATTAAATTTAAAAATTATATAAAAATCAAAATTCAATTTTTTTTCCGTTTAAATTCAAAGAATTGAATAAACAGGCCGAAAATATACAGCCCCAAATAAGTGCAAATATAAAATTGTGATTTGACTCGATTTATTTTGAAATAAGGGTGGTTAAATTAAATATACCAATTTTGTGTAAATGTCTAAATAAATATGAAAATTTTAGATGAATTGTGAATAGAAGAAGTTATAAATAAATATCTAGCTTCTAAGATTAATATAAATAAATATTAAGTATATTATTAACTCATCATCTCGCGAATCTAGGACTGCAGACGATGATTGATCGATTGATATAGACTGAGTTAATATATAAATCAAACTTTTTCCGCACTTTTTTCAAATACAATTTAGAATAGTTCACGAGTTAGCTTAGCCCCTTATAAGCACATACATTTTGTGTTTTATTACACACAATGTACGATAGTATAGTATATTGTGTGAATACTTATACAATTGCACTAGCTAGAGCTTGGAATACAATTAATTAATGGTGGAATTTCACCAAAATAAATAAACGGGGGAATTTTTCTTTCTATTATTCATAATCGTTACATGATGGGTAGATCTATGACCTAATTTGCCTTTTCCTACGTAGAACGATAGTCCAGGTGATTGCTTCCAAGAATATAGCAATGCCTCCCAAACCGGCAATCACCACAATGTATGTAGTTTTCAACTTTTCTCGAGGCTTCAATATGTCGAAACCTTTGAACACATTGGTGATGCCAAGCGCAATAATCGTATATCCGATTACGTGGTGATATACATTCCAGTATGGCCTGTATTTGTGGTTTTTTCCGGGTCTCAAAACCAATGCAAATATCTGCAGAATGAGCATAATCAAGGTCCCTGCTTTTTTGTCTGATTTCTAATAAACAATTACAAATCACTAAAACCAGCAAGATTGTCATAAAAGTAGTCGAATTTGCAATGTCCAAGAAGTCACCTGTAGAGTTGCTAGGGCAAATAGGGTAATGCCAATATTACGATGGAAATAATGCGTAACGCCCTCCGACTCACCACCAAGCTTAAGGCCGGTGCCCCACCCGGCCACTCCGATGGCATATGCCGAAAATTGGCAAGAAACATGAAGGTAAAACCACGCTGGATTGGCCGATGGAAATACGCTCAAATACCTTGCTATCACCACTCCGGCCGGAAACATGAAGCCCCAACTAATAACATTGAGCAATCCATGGATCTGAAGCCATCAATCATAATGGTATTACTCATTTCAATTTCATCATTTGATCTTCATATTTGGCTATAGTGTTTGATTTTCTAGTACTCCATATTAAAGTGATCATAGTCAGATGTATTTTGAAATTTTCTCAATTTCTTCCCTATTTAAATAAATTTATAAAACACAAATAACAATAATTTATATAAAAAAAAATCGTTTATTTGATTTGGCTCGTATATTTTTTAGAAATGTTTCATTATACTAATCTTTTTTCATTTTTTGGCAATTACTTTACACTAAATTAATATATAGATTACATAATTTTATACTACAATTTTTTTTTAAATAATCCGTGCCAAAAAAAACATTTTAAAATAAAAGATCTTGTTATAGTTCAAGTACTCCACTAAGAAATAAGAAGAACAAGAAAGAACTCACATTCCTTTTTCTAGTTCTCGAATAGCCGCCGCCGCCGCCGGTTCCGTTCAACAAATCAAGTCTACCTTTCGCGATCAAATTGTCCTGGTCGAACGCGTGCTCTAGCGGCACCTCGCCATTGACGGCGCCCCCCACCTGCCACACGTGGTTCACCACCGTGATCCCCTTCTCCGGCAGCACCAAGCTCGCAAACAGCGTCATCACACCGCCGGAGAATTCCGCCGCCGACTCCTTCACCTGGAACCACACGGCGTCGGTCGGCGCCGCCAGCGTGTAGGCGGA
Source organism: Monilaria moniliformis (assembly GCA_034509125.1). Taxonomy (NCBI): domain Eukaryota; kingdom Viridiplantae; phylum Streptophyta; class Magnoliopsida; order Caryophyllales; family Aizoaceae; genus Monilaria; species Monilaria moniliformis. Next base: position 17,967 of record JAYDZE010125699.1, read on the forward strand.
GACGTTGAAGGTCTTAACCGTCATTTCGCCCTTGGCGTCCCTGAACGCGGCGAGGGCCTGCGAGCCCCTCATGTCGGAGCCCGTGGGGTTTATGGCCCACGAAATCCAGCCGTCGGGCCGGGCCGGAGGGGCGACGAAGGCGAGGGAGAGGGCCGACCGGGCCTTGTCGTAGGACCAGTGGAGGGAGGCGCTGAGGACGGGGAGATCGGTGCAGAAGGCGTAGGTTTTGCCGGCGCCAGAGAATTGGTGTGACGCGCATGCCGGCGCCGGCTGTGACTGTGAGAGTAGTGAAGCGAGAGAGAGGAGGAGGAGAGTGGGGAGGAGTGATGACGCCATTGGTGGACGGAGGAAAGCATGGTGGCGGAGTAAATATAGACCGCGGCGGAGATGGCGAAGGCGTTTGGATGATCCAAAGCTTCGCCGAGGAGCGGCTATGGTGATGGGATTTTTGTGGATGGTGTATATTAAATTTTTTAATTATAATTTTTTAGGGTAAAAACGAAGTCGTTTAAGTAATCTGTCCCTATAATTTCATTTGTCCGGCACATTAGTGCTTCTAGAACATATTTATAGTTTTATTTGGATTTAATTGTAATTTAGATCTAAATCTTGACTCGTATGACATTTTTATACAATAGAATTTTTTGGACAAAAACGACGTCGTTTAGTTTATCTTTCCGTATAGATTTGTTTGCCCGCCACATTAATACTTCCATGACATATTTATAATTTTATTTAAATTTAATTATACTTAGATCTAAATATTGACTCATATAATATTTCTCAACACAATAGAATTTATATAGGCAACGTCTAAATCCATTCATAATATTCTTAAATCAAGCCCATGTCATTAAATATACTCCCTAGACTTCCTTAACTATACAACCAAATAATCAAACTCTAGTTAATTGAGTATGCTATTACAAAATTAAAATACCCCCTATGGGCATTATAATGTGTGGCAAAATAATATTTTAAAATGTATATAAAGCACCAACATAACTATTTTTTTTTACATCTAGTTATTCATATCGCAGTATAGTTAATTGAGTATGCTATTACAAAATTAAAATACCCCCTATGGGCATTATATTAATACTTCATCCGTCATGATAAAGATGTCACATATTGTGGTAATACATGATTTTATGAGTTTTGTTAATATATCTAAATAGAGAAAGAGGAAATTATGGGATATATTAATGATGAGAAAAAAACTAATATTGTGAAAGAAAATAGTTGTTGGATGTATTAATGATGAGAGATAAAAAAAATATTTAGAATATAACTTTTTTCCAAATATGGAAGTGTGACATTTTCATTGGGACAAACCAAAAAGGAAAGTAAGACATATATAATGAGACGGAGAAAGTAATAAACTATTTCTAAATTTTAATTTAAATTAATCTACTACAATTTCTTTTGCCTCATTTTATCCTCTCTTCAATCTCTATTAGAATTAAAAATTTGCTATCAACTGTATTGATTTCTATGAATAAACAGAGTTTTCACCGCTTGAATGTTTCCGAAATGACAAATTGTCTTCTAAATTTGTAAAATTTAAATAATATTGGCTTGGAAAAAAAAAAAAATTCCACTGTCAAATCGTCAAATTAAATGCATTTAGATATTATTTATACAATGTTAAAATAATAATATTATTACGAGCCCACGAGAATTATCATTTACTCACCACAATAACTAAAACTCTAAGCCCATTAAATTCTAGCTAGCCCAATCTTAATATATAAAGTCTAATGGTTTATGAATAAAATGAAGAATAAATTGATACAAATTCTAGCAAGGTAATTTTGGTGCTTAAATAAATAAATATATTCAGCAGTTGTCTGATTTTTTATTTTTTATTTTTTCATTTTATGACTTAGAATTTCTTAATTTTAAATTTACGGTGACAATTTGGTGACTCAAACTTTGGATTTATTGGTTATAGGAAAACGTCTTACCGACTAAGCTGCGCTTGTAACTTAATTATTTTCAGTAAACTCGATTTTAAAATTTAACAACTATTCATATAGTTTCCCTAAAAAAAAGCTATTCATGTAGTTACTTAATCAGAAACTAAAATAAATTTAGTTAAAAAAAATTGTACGGATACAGAATTTTTATATATTATTTTTTCGAAGGGAAAAGATAAATGTACATACATAATTAGGCTTTTTAGGTATTTTATATTTAAAATTAATTTTAAAAAATAATTAATTTAAAATAAATTAAAATATTATATATTTACTCTGTAATAATTTAGCAAGAATTTTGAGAAATTTTGAAGGTGAATTGCGGCTACGTTAATTTATTTTCGGTTTTAGAATCACGCCTACCAAGTATTCGATAAAACGCTTGATTAAACTATTTCCATTCAATCCAACTTGACTTAGAGATAAATATGTAGATATTCAATAAAAAAAATATTTTTTTCTAAATTATTGCAGAATAATGAATACGTAAGATATTATTTTATTTTAAATTAATTAATATGTATAAATTTATTTTAAATATAAAATACTTAAAAAATTCAATTATGTATATGTATTTATCGATGCTATTTTTTGAAATGGTATAGATACTAAGGTTAGTTATGCAGGATTATAGATACAGATTCGGGCAGTATGCCCAACGCGTAGAGCCAAGCCCCCGTTGCTCCACCAAATAACCGCCACATTTCCCCTCTCTCTCTCTCTCCCCCCCCTCTCACTCTTCTCTCTCTACCTTAATTACGGTTTACTAATTGATTACATGGTGATTAAATCCAATTAGGGTTTACTGATTGATTGCATGGGTGAGGAAACGCTGCAGAGACGGGTGGAAACCTGGATCAAAGATCAGAGCACCAAAATCCTCAAGGTGACGTGGCCTCCACCGTGGAAGATCGCCGTGAAGTGGCCGTGGCAGGACGGCCGCCGCGAGCAGCAGAGGAGGCTCCAGGAGGAGCTCGACCGCCGTAAGAAGCAATTGCAGGAGCTCTGCGGCGCCGTCAAGGTGGAGACACCCTCTGATTTGCAGGAAATCTTGTGCTGCATGGTTCTCTCCGAGTGTGTCTACAAGGTACTTCGCTCTATGATTTAAGGCAGGCGTTGTCGATTTTGAAACCGTGATTGCTGTGATTTTGGACTTATTTGAGCTCGCGAGTTTTTGTTTGGTCAAAATCTGGTGAACTAGGACTAGGAGTTTGATTTCGCTTTTTTTGAAAGTAGTAGGCGGTTTTAGTTTTAATTTGCATCTATTTGGTTTTTGTTTCGAGGTATATCACTTCGGCAACTGTTACCTCAGCTGCATTTTTCTTTGAATATTTGGATTTATTTGTTTACTCCCGGTAATGATGTTTAGAGTTCATTATTTGTTAAAATGGATAGTATGACTTGGAAGAAGGATTCATCGATTCATGATAATTTGGAATTTGTTTTGTTGCCGCCAAGCACTGAGCAATAACATGATCATCTGCTGAAGCTTTCGGTTGTGGTACATGTCGTGAATCTGATGTATTTGTACTGCCGTTGTTCAATAGGTTGTGTTCAGGGAACCTTCTGTATTAGTTTCCAGATTGGATGTCGAAGCATTGAAACTCATTTTTCTGTGCCTATCTTCTTTATGTGAATTGGGACTATACTATCTAGCTCCTGAAATTGATATTCTTTCTTGATAGAGACCTGCTGCTGAGATGCTTCGAGCAGTGAACAAATTCAAGGCTGACTTTGGAGGGCATTTAGTTTCCTTAGAGCGTGTCCAACCATGTTCAGATCATGTTCCTCATAGGTGTGTAAATACACATGCTATTATGTTATTCTCCATCATTTTGTTGATAATTATTTTTAACTATTAAGGTTGTATCTATTACTTAATATGCTCCATCTGATGGTTCTTTTGGTGAATATATATTCTCCTACTAATAATTCTGCTTTTTGTTTATTGCTATTGGATTGTCTATGACCCTTTATTGCCTTATTTTTATGCATTCTTGTTGCTATTTTTTTTTTTTTTAATTTTATTTTTTTTTCCTTCTGCATACTGTTGTATATGTTCTCTTTTTGCTTAGCTTCACTTTGATCTTATTTCTTAGGTATCTATTAGCTGAAGCAGGAGACACTTTATTTGCTTCCTTCATTGGAACCAAGCGATACAAGTAAGTATGGTGCATGTACTTTGGCTAGCTATTTATCTTCTTTCTGAAATCATTGCTTAAATTGTGCTTTACGTTCTCTTTGCCCCTACCTGTTATAAAGGGATATCATGGCTGATGCAAATATATTTCAAGGTGCCATATTCCACGATAGTGCAACAGAAGACATAAATAGGATTGACTATACAGAAACTGATGGTCAAATGAGTAATGGGGGGAGCAGCATGGGACATATCGAAACCAACCATAAACCAACAAATTCTACTCGAAAGCCTGCTGTTCATCGGGTACTTCTATAACATTACATTTTTTATACTGATATGCATCATCTGTGATGCACAGAGGAATCCCCTTCTACCTTTTTTTTTATGCTCCATTTGTGGTTTATATTCTTTATCCATCACTAGGGATTCATGGCTTGTGCTAAAGGAATTCCTGCATTGGAGTTATACAGGCTAGCCCAGAAAAAGAGACGAAAACTGGTGTTATGTGGACATTCACTTGGTGGAGCAGTAAGTATGTCGTTAATGTAAAAGTAGCTTGTGTTACCTTTACTTTCTTTCTGTTATTGAGTGAATTTAATCTAATTTTCTTTTAGGTAGCTGTTTTGGCAACCCTTGCAATTTTGAGAGTTATTGCTGTTACATCTACTGAAAAGATACAGGTGAAGTGTATAACATTTTCCCAGCCTCCAGTAGGAAATGCTGCTCTCAGAGAGTATGTCTACCATTCTATATGCTGTTCTTTTATAACCAATTTATGCTTTCAAGATTTCTGACATGTTTCCTTTCAGCTACGTTAATGGAAGAGGATGGCATCATTATTTTAAGACGTATTGCATTCCTGAAGATTTGGTGCCTCGAATATTATCCCCGGCCTACTTTCATCATTATAACTCACAGAATCCGGGGTTGGCCATGACAGAAACTTCACCATCAGTGTCACAATATGGTGAAGGATTTGAGAAGCAGAAGGCAAATAGATCAAAAGAGAATGAAGGGGAGCAATTGGTTCTGGGTTTGGGTCCTGTTCAGAATCCTTTTTGGAGACTTTCTAGACTTGTTCCTATAGAAGGTCTTCGGAGACAGTTTTATAATAAAGGAAATAGAGTTGAGCCAATTGAAACATCTGCTACTGATTCTGC